>KV424809.1:0-32530 GCA_001632445.1 Peniophora sp. CONT | reverse complement strand
CGTTCCCTGCGCACGCGATTGATCGTTTCGAGCGCGCGCAGCGAGATGCCTTGCTCGTTGGCTCCGTGCGCGACCCCACTTGGGGCGGCAACGCGAGCCTGAGTGCGAAGAGCGGCGATCTCGCGCTGGATGTTCGGGTCCGCAGAGGCGGGCGTGCCGGTGTAGTCGGGGACGACAACGCGGCGGACGCGACGTGGACCGAAGGGAGTGTTCTCCGTGACCATGACTGACTGAGGGTTCTGCAGAGCCCGTGTCAGGTCTGTAACAAGCGCAGTGTGCGCGACAGACGACATCGGGGCTTGCTCGGCCTACAATGAGGATTGTGAGTATGGACTTATGTTCAGTGTTCGACGAGCACTTACGATAACTAGTTCGCGCTTTGCCGTTCCTGGGGCGGGTCGCACCCGGGGCATGACGTTCTCCTTGTTCACGGAGGACTTGGTCTGCATCTTCTTCGGCGGCATCGCGACCTGGGAAGCCTGCATAACATATCAGCACAGGAACACATGCTTGGTCAAATGAGACATACCTTGGTCACGACCTCTTTCTTCTCTGCCTGTACGAATACGGGCACCGCGAGTACAGGCGTCACCTGTCGCATCTTGTCGACGCAGAAGACGTTCACGTCCTTGGTCTCGAGCATAGGCTCAGGGGCCGAGGGTGCGGTCGAGACCGGTGAGACAGGCGCAGAGTCGAAGATGGGGGATGGCGACGGGCTATCGATCGAGTCCATCTCCCAGCGTACAGACTTCTTCGCGGACACGGGACGAGTTGAAGCGCGTAGGATGGGGGCGCGAGCCGGCGAGCACGTTGCGACGACGGTTGGGCATGACTTTCGAGATCCAGTGGTGGGTTTCATACGAGGAACGGGCGGCTTGCGGGGCGGCGATGGAGTCTTGAACGACGGTAGTGGCTTGCGCGCGAATGGCTCAGGCTTGGGTACAGCCGGCGCCTTGGACGAAGTCCGCAAAGAACGTGCGATTGAGCGGGGATCGACCTTGGTAGCTGGCCGGGAAATCGGCAGGCTCCTCGAGATGGGCGGCTTGGGCAGCGCGGGCTTGGGCGGCAGCACGGTCTTGCAGACGTTCGTCACCGTACGCATGAAGGACGAGCCTGATGGCTTGATCTTATTCTCGACAGCACGGGTAGGCGTTGGTGTTGAGGGAGGGCTCATTCCACGGACGGCGCGATGCATGCTCTTGATACCGTAGACTATGAAACTCGAGTTGCTCTTGGGTAGTTGGGCGTAGGTGGGCATAGTTGTGAAGTGCGATGAGCGTGATGCTTCTGGGTAGTAGGCGGGTGGTGGTTGGGGATGCGGAGTGTAGTCGGAACAGGCTGGAAGATATACGCATTTCCAGTCTGAGTCGGTCTGAAACGTCTGATCTTGAGACACTCGGCGCATGGCTCACACCGACGCGCTTGACAGGCAAAAGTCAGGTGAGCGCGACATTCGGCATCAGCCGTTGACGCCGCGTTGACCAATGACGCGCGCTCGCTCAGATGCCTGGTTCTGCGTTCTGCGTTTGAGCCACTCGTACTGAGCGCAGAGGTAGCGGAGGACCATCGTGCTGCAGAAGCAGCCATGAACCCAGCTCCCACTTGACAAGAAGAGTTTACTGTCGTTCGTGTTCTCTGTGACCAAGCTGGGTTTCCGTCGCTGTGTGTCCTCGACCATCGCGTCTTCTCCAAGTTCAACGTTCAAGTGCAGAGCGTTGCGGAGAAAGCAGAGAGAGCTCGGAGTTACGAGATCTGGACACGACCGCGTTCAAACCCAGTATAACACTGGACATTGTGCGTTATTTTTCGATGTCGAACCGAACGCCGACCTGGACATGGGAGTGGAAGACAGCCGTCCTCCGCGCGCGTCGCGTCGTTGCTCGCCGCTCGCGCAACGTCCCGCATGACCCGCGTGACAATTGCTCGCAATGCGCCTCTGCCTCGCCCCACAACCTAACATCCATGGCTTCGGAAGCCTTGAGGAACATGCGAGGACGCTGCGAAGCGCATGCATACAATATTCACTACCTGATCTTAGTGCCATTTGCTCTCGCGCTCAATTTTCTCTAACACGTCAATTTTACTGTCAAGTATAGACCATAGACCTGCCCTCCCTGTCGACTTCTCGTAGATGGAGGCAAGTCGCACGCGGTGAGGGGGAGGGGCGGTCGAGGTCGGCAGCGAGATTGGGCATTGAATATTGATTGGTCGTCCTCTGCTGGCGGTCCTACAGGTCACTTTGGTTTCTTATCTTTCGTGGACGAGCATATTCGCGCTCAAGATCAGACGGTGTCACGTTTCAAGTGAAGAACTTGGAATGCTGTCGATGGGTATTTCCAGGCGTTTCCGCTGTGCCACTCAGATTCGGAGAGTGTATGCAAAGTCTCGCACAAGGTATTATCCAAGTTACTACTCACACTCGTGCCCGCGTTGTATTCTAAACGCACTTAATGCCATTCTTGAGCAGTCTCGTGCTGTAGGACAGCGGAAGCATCTGCATCTGACTACTCCAGGCTCCAGTGGGAAGATAGAAGGCGGGAAGCTCGAGAATGACGCTTGTCAAGTTTCTACGAAGACCTCGCTGCATCTTTCAGAAATCTTCCCCTCGCATCGCCTTCCCGTCACGCACGCCTTCTACTGCCGCAACTGTTGGATATAGGCAGCATGGCGCACGAGACGTAACGACCTTTCTCGCTGGACAAACCGCACGACGTGACCTTGCATAGTACCAGGCAACGTCGACCGGCACTTAAGTCGCTCGACTTTGCATGCTGGCACGGTCGCAGTCATGCTGACTGAGATGGGCTGGCCCTAGGGTTTAGGCAGCGAGTCTGGAAGTGTCGGACGCAGCATGAGCGATGAGGGATCCAGAGTCCCGTTTGCAATCGCACGCTGTGAAGGGAAGGGACGGGGCCATGCGACGAGATTGGGCGTAGCTCGCCCGCGAATTTTTTGCTATATTTTGTCCTTCGCGGACTCTTGAGCTTCCTTTCATGACACATAGTTCACCCTCCGGTAGAAGTCCGAAGACTGTGGCACTCGGGACAGAGCGCGCAGGACTGATTCTACTACATTGGCATGAGAAAACTTCGTCGCAGCGGCCTCGAGGCGGCGCTACTCGACGAGGTTATAAAGACCTCCCCTGACTATCTGTGAACCATCTGGCGCATCTTAGCGACGCGCATTGCACGAGCGTAGCCGTCTGCCACAGCCGTGGCTGCCCAGCAGCCGGACCCCTACCTGCTCCAGTTCTCAACCATCCACTGGTGCACACTGGACATTAGCGTCGTGGCCCAAGAGTGGCCTTGAGCTGCGCGGGATTGGGGTGCACTACTCGGTGCACGACGCACAGAGTTCAACATGGCCTAGTGTATGTTTGGGGGCTGGATGACAGCGCGGTCCTGTGGTCACCGCGCGACCGTCGCGGCGCAGGGTCGGCGCGATGCTATGCCTTTGTGCCACAATTTTTGGAAAGCCTATGGCTCTTTGGGAGCGACTTATCTTGTGTTTCTAGAATCTAGATACACGCTTTATCTGCGCATGAATATACCAAAAGTCATCCCAAGAATTCAGTTCAATTCTGCTTCTCGGAAAACCAGCCAGTATACTCTGAGATCATTTTGGAATTTTCAAGTTATAAATGCTGCTCGATTCCCTTTGTGTTTCCAGGATCAGAGTTGTATAGACGTTCGGTTCTGATCGTACAGGGAGAAGATTCACCAAAGCCTCGTGGTAGCGCCTGGTTAACCAGGCTATATAAAGCCCTCCCTTCGCTACTTGCACATTCCCTCACGCACATCCCAGCGATGCGCATCGCACTGGTGTAGCCACCCGCTACAGCCACAACTGCTCAGCAGTCGAGCCCATACCTGCTCTAGTGCTGACTACACGCACGTGCTGAAGAGCGAGCGGATGCCGTGGACGAGTAGCGGGCTATTGGCCACGCGTGTCGGTCATCCTCGCTGCAGCTCTGCGCGGAGACTCGGCGGAGATGGGCCAAGAGACGCTCTGCCCACAGTATCCAGTCAAATAGGGTGCGCGCGCGTAGTCACGGGCTAGATGACAGCCGGGTTCTGAGGTCACCGCGCGACCGTCGCGGCGAAGGGCGGGCGCGCTGTTACGCTTCTCTGCCCACAATTTTTGGTATATAAAACAGCTCCTTGCGAGCGACTCCTTGAGTGTCATGGTATACCTACTAGCCATTGTCCTGTACGTGTTGAGACTAATAGAGCATCGCGGCCCGTGTGTCTTGACTCTGTTCAGCGATTCTTTTTTAGAACTGCCGGACAAAAGACCGTCTCCAGATCCAGATATCCCGAGTTTAGGGAGCAATGACCAGAGCTATCGTGAAGATACAGTATCAGAGCGACCATTTTTGAGCTTTTGTGACCGCGCCCATGGACGTCGAAGCCAAGGTCACGTTCCGCGACTCGGCGAAAGCGCCGCACGCGCGGCGCCCGGTATGCACCTTGCCCTTTACGACGAGGATCTCTCGCATTTCTGGAATAAACTCTAGCTGTGGTCAGAGAATGAGGTGTTGTTGACAGGAAATACTTGGTCGCCTCTCTGTGTCGTAAAGGTGCGTAGCATCTTGACATCACAAATGACTTGCCAATCTGACATCCCCACTCAGATGCACCATGGACTTCCCCCAATACACAACATACCGACCGAGATCTTGTCGCACATCTTCAATAGCCTGAGAGACTCAGATGATTCGGCCATTGGCAAACCACCGCCGGCTCTCTTACTTCGTTCAGTCTGTCGTCGCTGGCGAGTAGTAGCTGAGGGTACACCCAATCTCTGGCCAGAAGTCGTAGGATCATACGGCCTCGAATGGACGCGCCGAGCACTTCAGTGGTCGAAAAATTGCTTGCTCGACCTATCCATTCGCAGGCCTGATGGACAGAGCCGCTGCACGAGGGATTGGAGTACGTCGAAATCGCTACTTCTGGCAGAGCGGCATCGAATACGAAATCTCAGCATCTTATTCGATGGGACGGCGGACGACCCTCGCCTCGATGTACAAGTTATGCTCACTCTTCCCTTGCCTAGGCTTGAGATGCTCGTAATGGATGGCACGGACTTGACCGCTGTGCTGCTGGACGAGGATACTTTCTCTGGCGAGGTGCCGCAGCGCCTGAAAGATCTCGATCTATACGCTTGCCCCATTTTGCCTACTTGTCCTGCGTTTCGTGCACCGTTGACCTCCCTGAAACTTTACGATTGTCCCGTCTGGACTTCCATGGATGCATTGCGCGACACACTGTCTGGGCTTCCACACTTGGAGTCGTTCGTCTGGATCTTACTACTCGCATTGCAGGACGAGATGATTGAGTTCACTCGTCCTCCACTTTCCGCCTCCACCGATTCTAACTCCCGACTGGTGCGCTTGCCGAAGCTTCAAGCCGTTAACATGCGTGTACCAGTCGAAGTTGCCACCTTCTTCTTCACTCGCGTCGTAGTACCACCTTCTTGTTGGGTTATGGTTGATGTAGACCTCGACAACGTTACTCCCGAGAACGTGGATGACCTCTATCCCGCGATGGACGCCGCCTTCGGTGAACACTTGCGCACAGCATTCGCAGACGATGATGTGGGGGCCGGATTCAGGAGAGTGGACATAGACGCCTTTCAAGATGGCACCGTCGAGGGCATATCTATCTCGTGGACCGAGCCGACAACGAGACTGGGCCCGGGACCCTTTCACCTTGGCTTCCTCCCACTCCACGACAACGACGAGAACGTGCCCCCGATCGTACTAGCTCTTGTTTGCCATATGCTCGATCATTGGCCTGCCGCACATCGCGTAGTTTCGGAATTGCACAACGGTCACAGTCGACTATTCGCTGTCGATACCGGATCCACGGACCCGAGAAGTCGAGCATGGGCCAGGATACTGAGGTCGCTACCCCGACTGGAGCTCGTAAACACGGAGAATGTCGATGGCTTCGCCGAAGCTTTTGCATTCCGCGGTCCCGATATTGTATCGCCACGACTTCGCCGCTTCAACGCCAACGACGTGGATTTCACTCCCGCAAATCTCGCGCGCCTCATGAACGGCCTAAGGGACTATCCCTCCGTATCCGACGAAGGCACACGGTCACTTCCGATACTTCACCTCCAAAATTGTAGCTTAGCTGGAGTGAAGTTGCCAGACTTCACTGCGGCCCTGGACGCCCAATATGTTAGGAGATAGATAAAATAGTGATGACAGGGTGGGATTGGCCTCGTACGCGTGTGTGGCACCCTGTAGACAGGTTCACCGTACTTCTCGAGTAATCTTACCCAAAATGAAGACAGCATTGCCTTAGAGGTCGGATAGAAGCCGCTTATCGATCAACGAGCGCCTACAGCTCGTTCTTAAGACGTGCGCTCGACAGAACGACCTGCCATCTCCCTCGATGGCCTGCACCCAAGGCCGCTACCCCCCGCCGCTGCTTAGCAGCTGACCCGGTCACACCGGCTTGCTCCCCCTTCATCATCTGCCCATTGTCATCACGCCAAATGCGGCTCGGATACTCCTGAGTTCAGTACATGAAGTGGGAACCTTATTGAAGCAGAACGTACGCTGCATTCCCGGGGGTTACTTGTCCACGGATATGACTCTGGAGAGCTGAGTTGTCGGCCTGAGGGGTGGGCGTAAGGGTCGTGGAGTGCGGAAGTTCGCCTACCCGGGCTCAAGCAGTCTCGCGGCTGCATGCGGGGAAGGGGTGGCTTGCGCGGTGCATTCGCGCCATCGACACCAATTTTTGGAACTTCCAGCTCCTTGCGAGCACGCCTTGGACGTTCGAAGTTCAGGTTCAAGTATCGTGCATCTCACACTGCTGAAAGAGTTGCGTTGAATGCACGCGCGCGACTGCTTGTTCAAACAAAAGAACACTTTGCTATTGTCTACCTTCAGCATGATCCGGAGAACAATGGAGCTTGGCGTCTTTAGGCTAGTGCAAGTCTATGGGCTAGAGATCAGAAGTTCTGATACAGTACCTGACCTACGAAGACCGTATAAAAGGGCTCGAGCAGTCACCTCGTCACCTCGTTCCTCGCCGCCCACCCCGCCAATTATGCCCCAAACGTTAAGCCACCCACCTCCTACTACCGCAGCTGCCCTCCGAGGCAGCCCGTCTGCCTTACCAAGTGCTGGTTCTCTCGCGGATTGTGCGGTCGTAGAACCGGATTATCACAAACACGCAGACGGTAGCGGGAATTCGTGCCGCCAACTTCGTGCCGCCAACTCCTTTGAGCACGACTGTTGTGCCTCAAAACCTGTAGCGAGCGCCGAGCAATATGCATCGTTGAGCTCGGTATGTCTGTCGGCCCGCAGTTTTACCTGCGTTTTGCGCGGCGAAGGGGAGGGGCGGGGTATTCAGCAGTGAGGAAGGGCTCGCGCGCGTGATGCCGCCCTTTGTAATTTTTGGTCACTTTTGTCCTTCGTGGACATGTTTTGTAGATCGTACCTGCAGTTTCGAGCCTCATGTTGTAGTACTTCGCGCTTCTACATCGCCTATATCAATAGAAGCCTGTCAAACAAAGTAGACGCTCTCCTTTCAAGCGCCTATAGAGCATATACATAAGGAAGTGTTGACCAAAACGTCTATTGCAATCTCCTGCTCGCACGCCACCTACAGCCGTAAGCTGCCTGGCAGCCCGCCTCGCTAACCACGATTATCACTCGCTCAGCGCGACCCCGGTACACTGGGCTCGCCGCAACGATGCAGACGAGACGTCCTCCTCGGGAGGGTATGGCGGCGGGCTTAGCCGTATACTGGACAATCACGTCCCGGTCGGCCGCTGTACCGTCCCCCCGCGGGCCCTCGCCAGCGTTTTCGCGGTGAGTCTGATGCGCTGGGCTCGTGTTGCACGGGATGCTGACGATAAGTGGCGCGAGGTGAGAGGGGTCAAGAGACTGCGCTGCGGTGCTGGGGACGTTGTGCTGGACGGGAAAGGGTTAGCGCTGGCTTGTTTTGGCCGTGTGGCGAATGCCTGTCAATTTTTGAACGCTTAGCCTTCGAGGGTCTTTTACAGATAGACACGCAATTCAGGTTGCAGTTCGTACTTCATCCTCTTGCTTTCCGCAAGTCGATAGCATGGTACTTAGTAGGAACTTGAAGTTGCAAGCGAGGCGCAGGCGTGCTGTGAACTCCAAGCCATGACGAGAGGACATAATTCACGACGAGCGGCTCGACGGGCTTCGCGGAGGAGACCACAGAACGAAGGACTGCCGAGCAACTCGCTAGAGCCAGACAAATATGCTCCAGTCACGTCATTGGGCTCGGGAAGAAGATATCCTGTCTGTGGCCATCCACAGTCCTGCCTTTCGTATTATTGACAGACTATATTTTCATTCCGCTCGTTCAACGCCTCGTTGGACGCGTCTTCACGCATGAGCGCAATATCCAGTGCTGCTATCCCAAGCTTCTAGCCTGCGCGCGTCTACGTATAGGCGGGCTCAGTAGATGATGATGATGGTCAGGAAGAAGCAAGCGTGAGAGCGCCCCGCAAGCGACGGCGGTCCTCTTCTATTTGCCGACGCCGAGGCCGAGCGCGCTCAGCTCCCGAACGTAACTTGCCCTCTAACCACCACCACCATCTCATAGTCCCCCTTGGGCAAGACATAACGAACATGTCAAAGCCACTCATTGATCTACCTTCTTCTATTTCTGCCGATGGTTGGGCCGACGACCTCTTCAAAGCCGCGGGTACTCGTCCAGACCCGACCGTGAAAGCGCCACCTCCGCCACCTATGGCTGGACCCTCTACTTCGTCTTCTTCGACTATCCATGCCTCAAGAACTCCTGTTAAAGAAAACAAGCCAACTCTGGCGGAGCCGAGGCCGAGTGTTACGAATGGCCATGGGCAATCCACTTCGGAGTACACGGCGCAAACGATGCCAGCTGGGGGACTAGCGGCTACTTTATCTTATCCTGGACACAGCTCGTTTCCGGCATCTGACGAGGATGGAAGGTTGAAGGTGCGATTATTGGAGCTATATATGGACAGAATGATGGCGTCAGGCGACCGCGACTAGCGGCCGCTTATAACACGCATACTGATATATACCCCAGCGCTCCGCCTCTCACTCGCACCTGTCCCCTCTGGACCTTCCCTCACCGCTCTCTCATCCCGGACTTACCTCGGCGCACTCCCGCACAGAAGATAACCTACTACGCTCCCCAGCATCTCCTCGCGCAGCCAACGCTCGCTCTCCACTTCACGCACAGCACATGCGTAACGGATCAGATACGAGCGAAAACGGGACGCGGAAACCGGGGGGACATGCGCCGAGCTTGCGCTCAAGCGTTGCGAGCAAGGGGAGTTGGCGCGCGGGATTTACTGGCAAGTTGAAGGGCGCGTTGAGGTTGGGAAAGAGGGAGAGGACGATGTCGGAGTATTCGATTCGCGAGTAGGCGTTCCGTGCTTGAATTTGGACTTGGACTTTCGTATGCTTTCTGTTTATCTCTTTTCGGTTTGTTATGCGCAGAGCTTCGGACTCGGACTCGATACCACCTGTATACACTAATGAAACGTTCGTTCTCCACATTCTCGAGGATTGCTCTCCAATATACCACATCGACGTACTGCAAACTTTGCGAATACCATCGATTCATGGGGAAGTTCGTTGACGGTACACCACTACGACGAATACGCGGATGACGTTAACTCGTGAGTGGGTGTCCTTCGGCAAGCTTATCAGAGACGGGACTAACCAAGCTGTCAAGCTTTTGCCAGCAGGATGTACTGGACCAAGATCTCCATAACTTCGAAGGATGGAGGGGTCTAACTCTGTCGTCTTTCACTTTCCGATCGGCTGACAGAAAGGCGGTTCTGCTTGTGGGCACTTTCCCACCACTAATGAACTAGTATCTGTAGGGGACCAAGCTCGAGGACCTCAGAGCGACACCTGCTAGTTAAGTAGGACAAGCCGTACTTTCCGGCTCCATGATAAAGAACCGCCAGGGAACGCGTACGCATGTGCGCATGACGTAGAAGCATCTGTTGATCCTCGACGACAAAAACGGCTTCATCTTCTGCTGGAAAAAATGGAAGCACAAGACGAGAGGGACGTGTCTATTGCTGAGTGTGGAAGCGTCGGAACGCGTGCATGGCTGTGTTACCCTTGTATGGTGGCGGTGTCGTATGCAGTGTGCAGTGCACTGTGCAGCAACGCAGGGCAACAAGAGTGTCGGTATGTAGCCGTGGTATAAGGGTATCTCTTCCAACCTCTTTCGCTGGCAAAATACTTGCGCACTGAATGCATGACCGCTGAATAGTATGTGAACATGGTGCATAAGTACATGATAGCCGACACAAGCCAACAAGGCAAATCTGCGCTTGGGAAATGGCCGCGTTGTGGCAGTACTACTGCTAGCATGTATCGCCTCGGGAGTGCTGGCGGTGGCAACTGTCATACTTACAAGGACAAGCTAACTGCGCTTCTCGCGCAGGATTCAGTCCCACTTCCAGATACTGTTATACTTGACTGAGTACTTCTGCTGACGGGGCCACGATCCTTACCGTTCGGGCATGAAAGACTGCCGACGGAATGTGATAAAACGGCGCTTCGGCCGCGCTTTCGTCCAGTTTGTTATGTATGCCTGAGCCGGCCTTCGTTTATATCTGTGGTCCTGATAGCACCTATGCCGCGGGTGGCTTGCCGCGAGGGGCTCGGTATCAGACACTCCCAGAAGCATGCTCGAGAACGGCCTGGCCGATTGCCTTGAGTTATGCGCCGACTCGGAGATGCGAGGTTTAGTACTAAGGTGTGTATTCAACGCGCGAGAGCTGCTAGCTTGATGGCTACGGTTGACTCTCTTGGGACCATATATTTCTCTCGGGGCAATACCTACGCTAGAGATCAAGTCGCTGAATAGCGCTGCCAAGGCTCAACCTGGTCTTACGTCGACGTGCCAAACTCAGGGTTCCGAACCATAGTATATGAGGAAATGGTGTTGAGCATACTGTCAGAGAAGGGAAATTACTGGCGCAGATGCGAATTGTTCACTGACTTGTTAGGTTCGTACGCAGATACTCTCCGTAACGAACGGGCGTACTCTACCCTTACTCGTTCTGAGTCCACCAAATTCAATGCTGCTGTCGATCACCGCGAAGTTGACTGCCACAGCCGCCCGTACCTCTACGCGTCCACAAATCAATCCTGAGTTGCGGGCAGCGGCGGACAGCCACAGCAGCCCGTACCTCCACGCGCCCACAACTCCTGAGTTTCATCTCGTTCTTTGGGTGAGTTGCGGCGGAACCTTTCTTGTTTGATCAGATCCGGCGCTAGGCGGCATCAGACTTCCCCGCGAACTTTCTCGCCAAACTCAGCGCCCGTTTCTCGCCAAACTCAGCGCCCGTTTTCTCGCCAAACTCAGCGCCCGTTTTCTCGCCAAACTCAGCGCCCGTCGTTCCTGGCTCACTTCTTTAACAGGACTGCAGGCCGAGCGAGACTTCACCCCAGCTGCACCCTCCGCCCTGCCCGCGTACTACTTGCCTATCATTCATTCTTACTTTTAGTACATGAGCGCATACTCTTCGATGTCTAGACCCGGCGCCGTCGACCGTCACCCACTTCGCTTGCATGACGAGGACAACCGTGGATCCGTACGCAGCCCTCCCAATGTGGCCCGGCGTGCGACCTATGGTTCTGCCACTTCGGCCGAACCTGTGATGACGAGCGGCATACCAACTCAAGTACGCTTGAACATGCCTGGTGAGGCCCATATTGTGTATAATCATCAGAGCACCAACTGAGCATCTGGCGTAGGGTTGGTGCACAGGCGATACTCAGATCAACATATCATACCTACCGCCCTCGAAGCAGTAGAGTCTACGAAGCATCGAAGTCTGTCGGTTCATGATCAGACCGTACGCACGGCACTTGTGAGTTATACCATCCAACGAGAACGAGGCCAACTCTCAAACTCATACAGACCACGTATTCTGTAACTGTATGCTGGGGTATCATCGCGGCATCACTGACCCTCGCAAGCAATGGTTTGCCTATTTCTCGCACAGTGATGGCGGCAACACTGTGTGGTGCAGCCGGGAGCTTGTTCGCCATGGCCGGACTGTCCTGTGAGCATGGCCCGGGAGGAGCGTGCTTCGTGGTCATGAGTTTGGTGTGCACGGTCGTCGGGACAGTATGTGTAGTCGCGGCCATGCAGGAGTGGACTGCTACGGTGTTCATGGTCGTCTGCATTCTGGTGACGTTGGGCGCAGTTTGGCGCTCGAAAGGCCTTCTGGAAGTTGTTGGGGAGACGGGGCGCGTGTCCTGAATCATACAAGCGCCCATAGACATCGATATTTTTGAACGGCTGTTCCGTGTACCCTTTGATACAGTCGTCGTAGCTCTCGAACTCCAGTATAGACAGAAAGTAGGGGCTACGGTCCACCGGCGATGTAATCAACGAGACGGGCATGAGCGAGTAGTAAGCACGGTGGTGGTCAGGTTCGAAGAGATGATTGTTGGCCTGTCGCCTGCGACGTCGCGTGGCCACCCGGGCCGACACCCGTGAGTCAGAGGCTCTCGATTCGTTGCCAGTTGCCGTCCACCTTTCCCTTCTACCATGGACGGAAAGCTCTTGATGACGAAATATACTGTCTACGGTTCGCCTATAGAGCTTCATGTAGCAGTACTCAACTCCCTGTAAAATGCTCATGCCGTGGGCTTTGATGTGGGGAGCGGATGTACTTGCGGGACAGAACTCTACAGTTACCAACAAGGCATCGTTTTTTGTGTGCCTGTAAAGGATGAGCATATATGTCGAATTGCGTCGTAGACGAGCGCACTCGCTCCTGGCTCGCTATGTACGCCGGGCAGCCCCACACTTTCGGCTATACTGGTCCTCAGGTTGAACGCAAGCCTCGGCTGACTAAGTAGCCCTGTCCGGGAAAGGTGACTCGCCCGAGCCTTCTACCGATAACGTCGGCTCCCTGGCTTTATGTTTGCTGCCCAACAAAGTTATTCGATGAGCATCAGAGGGTTTATCTTTGACCTAACTTCTCATGGGCTGAACGCAATCTCGAGTTATACACGCCTGTTGCATGGGCTAGCAAGCGTAGTTCGATTGACGGAAATGCAAGTTCATGTAGAAAACATGGAACTAACCTTGAATCAAGCAAGAGCATCAGCAAATGTTAAACCTTAGATGCCTTGATTCAATCGCGGTGAACCTATTACCTAACGAAGAATGTATATCGGACTGTGCACGTCAGCGCCCGAATCCAATCTGACCCCCTGGCTGGTGATTGCCGGGACTTGCCTGGAGTTTACTGAGGAGCCTTGAAGGCTGTCGAAAGCTGTTTTGTCCGGTGTGGGTGGGTGTATCTGAAGTTAAAGTATCGTGAACGGGGTGTCTGCATGCAGTTGCACCAAGTATACAGCGAGCGAATTGACCGTTTTTCAACCACCGAGACGAACCGCGCTCTCATCGGCTCTTGCATTACCATACATCTCGCGTGGATTGATCCGCTTCCCTTCCTCCGCGGCATAGGGGTGGGAGACGCTCCGCGGCATAGGGGTGGGAGACGCGGGTCGGATGCAGCGCCTCACAGAATCGGCCCTCGCACCTGTATACATCTACAGTCCCTCACGTCGCTTTCTACCCAACCTCACCTACACCTCCAAAGTCCAGACTTGCTTCTACGCACAAGATATACTCAGAGGCCTCAAGCTTCTTGTCCCATCACTCTAGATGAACTCAGTTTCAGGCAGCATCACCCTCACACCTCCGCAAGCCGCAGCTCGCTCTGGCATTGCACATTACCCTTCCCGACGAGACACGGAGGCAAATATTCGCGGTATGTCATCTTCCACATGTATGAATGCAAACCTGATTGGCTTTGTAGATATAGTGGAAGAACATATTAGAACACATCGTCTCAACGTATTCGCTCTTCCTGGGGTCAATCAAGCTCCTTCCACGCACGACAGCGTCTCTCGCTCCGCGCTGGTGAGTTGTGGCTTTGGGTGATTGACGATCATCGGTATAACCCTTGCATAGGTTGGCTATTGCGGAGCAGTATGCGCGAGCACAATCGCGGCGGCGTTGACACTGGCCGGAAGTACCTCGATGTCGCCGTTACTGGAGGCCGCAATGACTTGCGGAGCACTTGGAAGCCTTTTCGTAATGGCAGCTTTAGCCTATGGACAACATCCCGGAGGGAGGCGTTACATATGGTTGGGCATCTCGTGCTCTGCCATTGGGACGATGTTGGTGGTCGCGGCCATGCGCGCCTGGGTGGCCACGCTGGGCACGTGTATCTGCATTGTTATAACCTTTTGGGCGATCCTCCGATCCGGCGTTTTGAATGTTTGATGGCCGAAGCGCGTTCCTTTAGCTCGTTTGGTACACATGCGCCCACACAGCAATATTTACCACCCTTCGTTCACCTGACCCATACCTGCTAATGAATCGCTGTAGCTGTCGAATATCCCTGTGAGACTGTTAATCCCATGTTTGACGCGAGTATTGAAGCCGGTAAGGACAAAAGTGTATGGAAGATATGTGGGTGGTGGTAGTGGTGGTGGTGGTGGTGGTGGTGGTCGCAGGTCAAGGATGTAATTGATGGCGCCTTCCGCGTCATCGATCATCGATCATCGCGCGAGCTTGCGGTCACTGTCCGAGTATCACCGCGACCGTCACCACTCGCCAGCGCTCAGCCCTTCTCATTCTCCCCGACGGCGACATCTAATAGTCACACAGCCATCGCCATCGTTGCAACCATAACACTGCGCCAGCTCTGGCTCTTGAACTCATGTGCGCGAGGATAAACCAATACCACCTACGGTGACCTTGCCGCGAACTGCCGTGGACGCTGAGTCCACCAACTACGCAGCCCAAGCGATGCCAACCTGACGGATAGCGGCTACTCTATCTTAACTTATCCTGGATGGACATTCAAGATGCGATTATCCAACCTATCTCCGACGGAATGATTGCGTCGGACGACTGCGACCAGCGGCCGCTTATTATACGCATACTGATATATGCCCCAGCGCTCCGCATCCCACTCACATCTGTCACTTCTGGATCCTCCCTCGCCGCTATCTCATCCCGGACTTACCTCGGCACACTCCCGCACAGAAAATAGCCTATTACGCTCCCCAGCATCCCTCCGCGCGGCCAACCCTCGCTCTCCTCTTCACGCGCAGCACATGCGTAACGGCTCAGATACGAGCGAGAACGGGACGCGTAAACCGGGAGGACCTGCGCCGAGCTTGCGTTCAAGCGTCGCGAACAACGGGAGTTGGCGCGCAGGATTTGCTGGCGAACTGAAGGGTGTGTTGAGGCTGGGAAAGATGGAGAGGACGATATCGGAGTATTCGATTTGCGAGTAGGCGTTGGCGCTTGGACTTGAACTTGGACTTTCGTATTATTTCTCACCTTTTTCCGTTTGTGATGCGCAGAGCTTTAGACTTGGACTCGATACCCCCTGCGTTCACTACTGAAACGCTCGTTCTCCGCACTCTTGATTCGGGACTTGCCTCATCGCGGCACGATTAAATTCAACTGTAATGGGGCATCTGCAGGAGATTACACTCATAAGTGCTCTACTTGCGAGAGATCACCGCCCGTCCGTGCTCGCCGCGGCAGCGTGCTGCCGAGGCCAACACCAACACCGCATCAGGATTCGACCTCTCCTTGCTCACCTGCATCACCCTCCCGGTTCTGCTGGGTCGGGATGCTTGACTTGCCGCAGGTGCAGCACTGGTTATAAGGACCGCATATATATTTGCATGGCGGTTTGCGGAGGCTCGGAAGTCACAATGCTCTTCCTCTACTTTTTGGGCAAAGGTTTACTTACCACATAATTGGGTTAACTAGGCTGTACGGCGGCCGCAAAGGCGGTTCCTCGCGCGCTTATCTGGAGGACCATTTGCGTGCGCACCCCACGCGTCATCTGCTGTGTTATCCGGATACCCCCTTCCTTCTTGCACCGTTCATTCAAAGCCGATCTGCAGTCGATAAAGTGTGCAATATAATCAGGCGACCAATGTTATAGCCCTGAGGAATGGCTAGGCGATGGAAGGGAACATCGTGCTGGCCGGACCTCAAGCATCTTATGGCATCAGTATGCCTAGACTTGCTCATATGAACTCTTTGCGCTGGCAATGCGCCTGGCGGCACAGCCATAGGCGCGTAATCGTTGACAAGCAGTGCGGGCAAAGGGTTTCCTGAAAACTTCATGGCTGTTCTATGCGGGACCTTATATACTTGTGTTGGGTCAAGGCATAGACCACCCTCGTTCTTTCGCACCCAGCTCATATGGCGCCTCATGAAGACTATTCCTCTGAACTTTCCTGCGCGTACAGGCGAGGACATCCAATCGCCAACCCTCAACCTGGCATGAATTCCGATAGAAAGCCCTTGGCTCCTGTTGATGTTGGGGATGTCGGATACATCTCGTGAGTGCTAACAGATACTTTTCACGCGACGCTCAGCTGCAAAAATGTTGTCGCGCTGAATACATGGAGCCCCCTGGTGCTAAACCTCTTGCATCCAGGCGCGTCCACGGCAATTTCATTCGGATATTCAACGTGCATCTCCGGCCTGGCGAAAAGGGACAGCCCGCGGAGGGCGATTTACCTGAGGGGTTCGAACCTCTACCAAGGGGAGCGGTTTCGTTCATCGAAGATATAACGCCCGTGTTTAAGTCAAAGAGCGTGCGCATGAGTGGCGTCAGTGCGGATGTCTCCGGGTGAGTGATAGCGTATCTGCAACTCATCCCTTTCTCATCAATGCTCGCCGTGTCTCCAGTCCTTTCCTGGGAGGTTCTGTTGCATTCACATCCGCCAACGAAAGGGGGGCTATCCTAGCTGCGCCCGATCCCATCGAATGCTACGATGCTCAGAATATCTTCAGTTACAAGAAGCACGCCATGACACATATCGAAAGCTGGCACGAGTTTGCCGTACAGCGCTGCGGCCTCGATATCGCGCTCGAGGATGTTGTATTCGTTACCGGAGTGGATCGCACGACGTCCTGGGCCACTGCGATCTTCGCCGATACCCGTCTCGATACCCAATTTGGTCTACAGGTCCAGTATGCTACGGTAGGAGCTCAGCTCGCCGCAAAGTTCTCGTGGCATCATACACAAAACGCCCTGGTCAACTCGGGTCCAAGTCGACCTCGCCCAGCGCTGACGGACTCGGATTCTGTGATAACACCTGGCGATGAATCGCGGGAGCCCCTCAACAGGATCTGCGATCAATCTCTGTTCATTCGACACATACGGGCCAAACGTCGCATCTGGGTGGGTCTTAAGCTGAAGGCAAATGGGAAACCCGAGAATATGGATGATTATGACAATTTGGGTGAGGGTCGAGGTGAACACGCGGCGACCGAAGTGGAACTCGTCCCAGACCACCACCGGCAGGTGGGATCACCGTTGCTTCACTTGGAGATATTATTGCTCACCACATGTTGCGCGCAGTTTTCCGACAATTTGGAACCAGCATTGGATTTTATTCTCGAGGTACGAGCTGGCGTTGTTTGTGTTGTCTATAGTATGTGACAATTTTCGGGTTTGGTGCACAGAACTCAACTTGCGCAATTGCTATCGCACACGACGCTGACCTTGTCTCGCTCTCTGCTGGCGGGTTCACGACTGACCTTGGAGTGACTGTTCAACATGGCATTGGTATGTTCGGCTGAATGTCCTCTTCTCACTCTGATGGAGGATCCATCTCATAGGGTTACTTTGCGAAGCTCCACACCTTATGCCGTCACCCCAGACCTCAGTTTCCAGGGTGCCGTCCAGCCCGAATGGGCGACCACCCCAGAGGCAGCGCGACAGCTCTGTGCAGATAGTCACCTCGACTTCTCCCCATCTACCAGCAAATCTTTACAACGATGTGCATGGTCCAGTGCATGGTGCGTGCTATACAAGGCCGTCTTTTAGGTAGCAATATGGAGGTTGACGGAGCTCTGGACAACGTGTCTACACATTCGATCACAGTCACAACAAAGCTCACATCCGCTCGACCTCCTCCCGCAAAACGCGATACATTTGAACGTGCATTAGTGGGTCCTGAATTTTCTCTATTATTACTCCGTTGGCTCAATCTTCATGGAGGTTTTGATATGCGTAGGCGTAACAGCATTTGCGCTAGGCAAGGACATACCGATGACGCCTGGGCTAATGATTGTCATTGCATGTAGTGCAATCGGCCTGCTGCTTTGCGCGATGTTATTCAAGTACGGTCGTGCAGTGGCCACTTTCGTACATCCAAGCTCCGAGTCAGTGTATACAGCTTTGGCCCGTCACTCCGTCACGTTGCTGGTGAGCCTCGGCTTTGCATACTTACTACCTAATGTTCATCGAAATAACCTTTAAATAGTCTACGTACTGCGGTGCAGTATGCGCGGGCATGATCGCGGCGGCATTGACCCTGGCCGGAAGTACCTCGATGTCGCCGATGTTGGAGGCCGCCATAGCATGCGGGGCACTTGGCAGTCTTTTCGCTGTGGCCGCCTGTGCCTATGGACAACATACCAGAGCCAGAGCCAGATACTGCATCTGGTTGGGCATGTTATGCTCTGCCATTGGGACGGTGTTGGTGGTGGCCGCTGGGTGGCCACGCTGGGCACGTGTATCTGGATCGTACTGACGTTTGGGGCGTTTCACCAACTTAGTGTTTTGAACTTTTAATTGCCTCCGTTACGGCGATATACCCCCCCCCCCCTTTTTTTTTGTTCACTCATCACACAACTTCTACTCTTTCACTTCCTCCTTTCACGAAGAAGGATCCAGGCTTGTATTGATGTTCGCCGTCGTCATTATTCTAGAAGCCATTACAATCTGTATGCATCGAGCCTAGAATCGAAATCATCAACAAGGACGCGTTGCGGCGATATCAATCAGTTTCGTGAGCAGACGTTGAGAGCAGGGAAGCACGAGACGGAGAAGTGCTCGACGAGGGAAACTAGAGGAGCTAGCCTTATGGGCTCTATACCTTCTTGTACCAAATGGCGTGAACGAAGGAAACGTGATTTAACACGATCTCCCGGGGCTCACTGCAGTGTAAATGACCATCCCTTTGGTGGAACGGCGGAATGTTGTAGATACGTAGAAGAACTGCAGACATAGCCGTCACGTCAGTCGTGGAGGACAGCGAGCCTGCCGTTGTCGTGTTCAATCATTAGAGTAACGTTTACTGTAAGTGGCCTGCATAGAGATGAAGAACCAGCAGATATCACCTGCAGCTATAGAATCTACAAGACAACAAGGTCATCCTGAGCACAGTCACAGCGTACGCATAGCACTGACTCTGAGTTGTAACATCTATCGAGTCCAGATACAGCATTCAAGGTTATACAGATATACAGATCACATATTCCGTGACAGTGTCCAGGGGCATCGTCACAGCGGCGTTGACTCTGGCCACCCATATACCAATGTCTCGTACGGTCGTAGCGGCCACTGTGTGTGGTGCTATTGGAAGCCTGTTCGGCATGGCGGCATTATCCTGCGAGCGCCGCCGCGGAGGAGGAAACTTCGCGATGATGAGCCTCATGTGCCCGGGAGCTGGGACGATATGTGTGGTCGCGGCCATGCAGGAGTGGGCGGCCACGTTATTCACGAGCGTCTGCATCGTGGTGACGCTCGGCGCGGTCTGGTATTCAAGATCATCCGAATACCGTTGAGAAGATGGGAGGCGTGATGCGAGGGCGCGCCAACCAGATAGACATCGATGCCAGTGGGCGCCTCGGGGCCTCTTCGCCGCTGGCGCCGACATAATTTGGCGCTCGGTTTTCGAAAGTTCTTAGAGTGGACGCGCTTGAACTCCAAAGCTCAAGCCTTTGAGGGCGAGTGACTAGATCGAGATTTCCCATGTATGGACTCTTACTGTGTGTGTCGGACAGTGTATATTCAGGCGATGTATTTCTTCTCGACATCCCAGACATCTCCAAGCTACAAGCGCAGGACCTCAAGTACAGCAGACCATACCACCACCTCGCGCAGACATCGGGACACATAGTTCATAACGAGATCGATAAGATGAAGGGCCAAAGCTTCCAGGATGGTCGTGGTCGCGGTCAAAGATGAATTGATGGGAGCCACCTGCCCACCTTCGCGGAACGTCATCGCGCGCATCCACTGTCACCGCGACGGTCACGAAGGGCCAAGGAAACAGGAAACATGTCAATATCAGGACCATTCCGCTCCTCGGGCGAAGTCGAACTTGCCACTCGACCGCCATCGCCTTCAACGATGGCCACCAGCCCATCCGGCGCTGCCCCGACGCCACGCCGCGTCTTCGGCCGCAGCGGCGAGCCCGACTCGTCCCCCGAGAGCGCGCGCCGCCCGTCTAACACTGGAACCGTTCGACCAGGCCGTATTTCTTTCTCCCTACCTAGACCTAAATGGCGTGGAGCGGACAGCGATCCTGAAGTGGGCGAGAATACGGTCACAACTCCCTCTGGCGACAAACCGCCTATTCCCAGCGCGTTGCAGAGCGCTGCGGAGGTCAACGCCACACCTCTGCCTACTCTATCTATGCTTGTGCTGTCTATCGTACGTCTATGATATTGCTCTCGAATGGCTAGGATACGCCTTCTGAGGCTGGAATATCTGCCAGACCCTGCTCGGGGAGTTCCTAACTGCCAACGTCTCAATGCCTTTCATCTTGTTCATGGTTGAAGGTACGTCGCTATATCATGTTACAATAGCTCAAATGTCTTATGCAATCTTCACAATGTAGGATTCAGCGAGTTCAAAGGTGACGATGAAGCCGACGTAGGCTTCTGGACGGGCATCCTCGGTATGTGCGCTCCTTCATGACGCCAACTAGCTCGAACGCACCTGCTCACGCGCCCGCCGGCACCGCGCAGTATCCACTTTCTTCCTGACGCAGTTTGTGACTTCACTCCTTTGGGTAAGTCGTACCTTATATCGTACCTTCCATATCTCTGATTGTCTTCTCCCACGTCAGGCAACTGTCGCAGACCGCCATGGCGCCCGTTTAGTCTTAACCATTGCTTTGTTCGGAGGCTCGCTGTCTTGCGCATTGTTCGGAACGTCAACTAGTCTGCGTCAGGCTATTTGCGTACGTCTTGCACAGGGCGTCTTCGCCGGCGCTATCGGTGTAGCCCGCGGCTGTGTGACGGTTATCACCGACCCATCTAACGAAGGTCGCGCTTATGCCATTTTGGGTTTCTGCTGGGGTTTCGGTGGTGCGGCAGGCGCTATCATTGGCGGACTGTGTAAGTTGCTTCTTGATCTTCTGTGCGGCATGTTTGCTAACATGCATGACCTACCTATAGTCGAGAGCCCAGTTCTGAAGTGGCCTGGCGTCTTCGGCGAAGTGGCGCTTTTCACAACGTACCCGTACTTGCTCCCAACCCTCGTCGCCGCATCCGTCACGTTCCTCGGCGGCTTCCTCTCACTATTTCTCGGCCGTGATGGCGGCCCACGCGGCGGCGCAATCCGCCTACCAATCGAAAAGGATGACCAGGCTTCATCGTCCGCACCCGGCGCAAATGTACCTAGTACAATCCCGGAAGACACCACTGCGCCTCCTTCACCCACAATCAGTCCAACCGAGCCGCGCGGTCCACTTGGCGGTCTGCGCCGCGTATCCAGGAAGCTGTCAGGTTACTTCGGCGGATCTCCTGCACCCGAACCATCGCCTGTGCCTACACCCGTGCCTATGCCATCCCGCGGCCTGCGCCGTACGAGCCGCGCAAACGGGTCCGCATACGGTTACTCAACGGTTGGTACACCTGTTGCACTCACGGCGTCCTTCCGCGCACGTCTTGCAAGCGGCGCATCTGCCCGCCGTCCATCTGTCGTACCAGGCTCATCACTTCGTGCCCGCGGCTCGGTCGGTGCTCTTGACCGCGATGGTCGCCCTTCATTTGTCGGAGGCGGTGAAGACCTCAATTTCGCGCAGCGGTTGCTCATGGCGAACGAGAATGCCGTGACGAACATCGCGGATTTGTGGGTTGCGGCGGCTATGAACGTTGATAATGAGGAAGTGTTCGAGAGCGATGACGAGGAGGATGTCGGCGAGGTCATTGGAGTGGGCTCGAATGGAACGGAGGATAACGCTGTATTCGAGTGGGATAGCGAAGGGACGCCTGGGCGTGAGGGTACGCCTGGACATGAGGACACTCCGAGTCGCCCTGGTGGCAGCAGGTTAAACCCCGCATACGGTAGTCTACGCGGCTCGCCGCGTGGTCCCGCGCCGCGCCGTCCCTCACGCTCGACGCTCACAGACACAGTTGGCACCGGTACTCTTCGCCGCGCATCCGGTGCACCGAGCATCTTCGCGCACCCCGGCGTTCGAACACCCCAAGCTGTCGTGGACGCGCACAAGCTTCTCGAGTCCGAAGACCCCTTCGCCGAACCAGCCGCTCCTGAGCTCACTGAAGAAGCGCAACCGCAACAACAGCAGGGAGTATGGAGTCAGCTGCCGCTGGCAATCATATTGCAGTATGGACTGCTTGCGTTGCATACAACTACGCATGACATGGTGTTCTTGAGTTATCTGGTCAGCAAGTACGAGAGTGGAGGGTTGAATTTGAATGCGAGCCACTTCTCGCAGCTCAGCGAGTAATCTTCTCTTGCGTTCGATAAAGTATGTGCTGACTGCGCTATAGCTGCTCTTATGTGCTTGTTCCAAGTTGCCTATCAGTTCTATCTTTACCCTAATATCGGGTACGTCTGCGATTCGCCTCCGTGCATCCAATGAATGCTGACAGGTATCTATCTGCAGTCCTCCTCGCGGTCGGTTCAGCCATCTGAGCATGTTCCGCATCGGCACGCTTCTCTTCATACCCGGATACGTTACTGTAACTCTCTACCGCGTCTTCGCAAGCGCAGATGATGACGGCAATGCGATCCTAATGGCAGCTCTAGCAGTCAGCGCGTACGTCCTTCCTTCCTTTCGGTGCCACAACATTCTCACGCTCATCCCACCCTACAGTGCCGTGCGTTACTGCGGTAGCACCTTCGGCTATACCTCCGTCTCAATCCTGCTTAACTATATGTCTCCACCTCCGCTCGTCGGTCTGGCGAACGGCATCGGACAGAGCATGGTCTCTCTTGCTCGGTTCATCGGCCCGATCTTGGGCGGTTATATTTGGAGTATGAGTGTCGAGGGAAACCCGAGTGGGTACTGGATCCCGTTCTTCATTTGTGGAGCTATCTGCGCTGTTGGATTGGCGCACAGTTTCTTCATCCGCTAGATGTTGTGGGCGTATCCTTGGTTGCCCTGCCTAGATTAAAACTATCGGCTTCGTTGCTCGATGACTTCAGACTCGCGTCTCCATTCTTGCCTGCATATACAGTTTCGGCTCTGCCTGATGATGTTCTGCCATTCACGACGACATGTGTACATTGCCCCTCACGGACTGAGACTCATTATATACCTACTCTTACTTTGCCTCTATCGCTATTACTTCATCTATGATGACCCGATGCTATGACCCTTCTCCATGCAGCGGTGCGATTCTTATCAACATTATGCATGCTCAGTGACCGCGGAGCTCGCACTCCTGCGATAAGAGTGTGATGGCCTCGGGGAAGCGAGGCTCAACGTCGACGCCAAAGGGCTGAGGGCGGCTGCAGAGATGATATGAGAGACTAGAAAATGAATGCGTGATGATGTACTTACACGACAAGACCGTCCTCGACAAAGCCGTCGACGTCGAGCTCTTTCCCCTTCTCTTTGACCAGAGAGAATGCCCATAGACAGATGGCGATGTCGATGAATAGGCTGTTATTCGCGACGTGCCTGCCCACACAGATCCTACCAGACGGTCAGCAGAGGGAGATACAATCGCTGTATGAAGCTTGCTCACCGCCTGCCAAATCCTGCGTCCAGTCAGTACATGCACACAACACAAAGTATGCGAAGGTGCTTACCAAACGTGAAGTGACTCTCCTCCTTCGTATCCGCAGGGCCGGCCATAACCTCGCCTTTCTCGTCGATATGGCGCGCGGGATTGAAGTGATGAGCGTCGGACCCATAAATCTCAGGATCGCGGTTGAGCTCCCAGACGTTCGCAATCACGATAGTGCCCTTCGGGATAAAGTGACCCTCGTAGTGGTCGTCCTCGATGCTGCAGTGCGGTAGCCCCACAGGATCGACAGGGCGCCATCGAAGAGCTTCCTTGACCATGGCGCGAATATAGGGCAGATGAGGAAGGTCGGCAAATGTCGGAAGTCGTGTGCGGCCGACGACGGTATCGAGTTCTTCTTGCGCGCGTTTCTGTACCTCCGGGTAAGCCAGCATCGCCAATGTCCACCAGCTCATGACCGCGGATGTTGTTTCGGCACCCGCCGCACTGGAATGTCTGTAAGTACAGACACATGTGGCATGGCCAGAGATACGCACTACATCGTCCCTGCCAACCACGAGTTCTCGTTCATGCTCAGCCCGTGCCGGCCAGAATCACGCACAAGCGTAGCACACAGAGAAGCACGCTCGTCGCCCTTGGCCTTCAACGGTGTCATTCCAAGAACAACATTTTGGAGCGTGATAAACGTACGACGTTCTCTTGCACACGAGTGAATAAACGACGGAACATATCGCCGTCTTTCCTGTTCCATTCTTCCGCCGAACGCTTCCAAGGCGCGAGCTGACTGGGAATGTGACGCATCCAGGGCATCATCTCGACCTAAGGGAACGAAATGAGCGAGTGCGAGGAGATAATGACATAACGACTATACCCAGTGAGCTCCAGGATAAGCGGCCCTTGTCAATCGCTGCACGAAGTCGTTGATAAGACTGACGCGGACATCCTGTTCACTGACGATCTATGATAGCGAGTTAGCTAGTGATGTGAGGAAGTAAGTGAGATCTCACTGGAGGTTCGTCGTACACACAGGAAAGCACCATGCTTGCCGCGGCGCGGCGCAGGTGCTTGTCCCACGCCGCGGGATTCTTCAAGCCATCACGAGCCAGCAGAAGCGCCTCGGTGGTCTGGTAGTCGTAGAAGTCCTTCACCACGCCCTTGTTGAGACCCTCATGTGCCGCCTTGCGCATACGGCGCCAACTACGCATCGCAAAGTTAGAAGGCAGGTGGATGTGCGATGGGTGCAGTGCATACATATCTCCGTAACGAGTGAAGACGACCAAAAGACCGCTTGTCATGATGTCGGACGCAACAATGAACTGGGGCCTGTCCGAGTATATTCCAGCACGACGGTCAAGCAAGTCTGCCGCAGCCTTTTGGCTATTCAGAACAACCATGGGTTGACCAGCAGCGTTTAAGAAGAGGACGTCGCCTGCGTTGATGAGATTCAGTACCGCCCCTGCATGATACCGGTAGGCTTACCATAGACTTTGCGCCACGCGCTGAACTTGAGCCATTGCTTGTCTGCCAGTTGCAGCGCGTTGCCTAGGATCGGCAGTCCCGAAGGACCAGGAGGAAGCTTGCGCCACGGGCTTGTCAAGTAGCGAACTGTTAAGACAAGAGCGAGACCCGCGGCAATGCCGACGGTCATCGTGCGGTTCTCGCGTATTGTATGTAGGGCCTCTTCGAGACGGAGATCATTTGGCAGGACCAGGCCGGAGACGTACGGGATGGAGAGGGTCATCACGAAAGCTCGATGCTGATGTGGGTAACTGCCCTACGGCCTTTAAGCCATCCAGTGACATCTTCCATGTTTCGCAAAAACGCCGCACAGACATCTGTGGATGCTTGACAAACCTCGTTCGCAAAGTCAACATGGCGGACGTTTATGGCAAAGAGCGTGCGAGTCGGGCGCGTTCGGTTCACGCGGCCGCGTCGCTCACGACTTCGCTCCCCACCATGACTATGAACCTCGGCCTTCCTCGGCTCGAACCTCTGCAAGTAATACTACGATGCATGCTGCGTCCCAAGAACTTCTGTAGCGAGATGCTTCCAAGTTGACTTGCACGATAACTCGCGTCGAACCCCGAACACGCCCCCGAGCAACGATTCAATAATCGTCATGTTACGGGCATATAGAGTACAGCCAATTCGCGGCAGTCCTCTCGTTCCCCTTCGACCTTTACGAGCAAGAAACTCAGTCTTTGAGCGTTGTTCGTTGAAGCATGAGCAGCCTATCGAGTATCCTCCTTGTTTGCTCTGTGGTTACTGGCGTGCTATTTTTGAGGACGTCTACCACTCGCAGACGCCTGCCGCCTGCACCGAAGGCTCTTCCATTTCTTGGAAATCTTCTTGATCTCGCTAGCGCAGATGTTCATGTCAAAGCTCGCGACTGGTCGCGTGAGTTCGGTATGCTTCAATCCTTGCTTTCACAACGGGGAGGTAACTAATATACGAGTAGACGAAGACATCATCTCGCTCAATGTCATGGGCAACACCATGATTATTTTGAACTCGGCTCAGGCAGCTTCGGACCTCTTCGAAAAACGTGGTGCATTCTACTCTGACCGTCCCGATATGCCTATGATCGTTGACTTGATGGGATGGGACTGGACGTTCGCGCTGATGCGTTACGGCCCACGCTGGAAAGAGCATCGTCGGGTCTTCCACAGTCACTTCAATCAAGGCGTCACCGAGCACCAGACTATTCAGCTCTCCATTGTGCAAGAACTCCTTCAGCTATTGGCTCGCTCGCCTGAAAACTACCTTGCGCACATGCGGCAGTGCGTATGTCATGCGACAACGGAGTCCGTATCACTGAAGAGCATCGACAGCTACGCGGCTCATATCATCATGAAAAGAGTGTACGTCAGCTCTACAGATTGTACGTATCACTAGATTGACAGGATACAGATACGGACACACGGTCAAGGATGACCAAGACCCGTTCGTGCGTTTGGTGAAGGATGCATCGGCGACAACATCGGAGGCAGCAGTTCCGGGAGCGTTCATGGTCGACCTCTTTCCAACTCGTGAGCTCTATTCCTCCGAGCCTTCGATAGAATATTGAACCTTTATGTTAGTCAAGTATGTGCCTGAATGGGTGCCTGGTGCCTCTTTCAAACGCAAGGCTCGTGAATGGCGCAAGCTCGCCCAGAATATGATCAATGCGCCGTATGATATGGTGAAGACCAACTTCGTGAGTGCACAGGGTTTACGTTCATCGTCATTCTCATCGATATAGTCCCAAGGAGCGGCAGAGCCTTGTTTTGTAGCGACGTGCCTTGAACAGAATGTGGCGAAGACGCTCAATGGCGAAAAGGAGGTTTTGAGCGAAGAGTTGATCAAGGATACAGCAGCGGTTGCGTACGCCGCCGGCGCAGATACTGTGCGTTACTCGTGCTTCCTCAAACGCAATTCAGGGGCTAAAACTCTTTGTACCCCAGACTGTGTCGACATTAACCGCTTTTATACTTGCTATGACTCTACATCCGGAAGCTCAAAAGCGCGCACAAGCCGAGATCGACACACTCCTTGGTACATCGGGACGATTGGACCGTCTTCCATCGTTTGCGGACAAGAAGAGTTTGCCATACGTTGACGCTTTGATCAAAGAAGTTCTTCGGTGGTTTCCCGTGTTGCCCTTCGCTGTACCTCACCGTGCAATGCGGGACGACGTCTACAAAGGCTACTTCATCCCGAAAGATGCCTCTATCCTTGGGAATGCCTGGTAAGCATCACCGATCAAAAGGTTTTGAGTAGGCTAACCTGAGCTAATAGGGCCATTCTGAACGATGATAAAGTCTTCGTCGACTCTAGCAGTTTCAACCCAGATCGTTTCATCGACAATCCATCTCTACCTAATCCCGCGGACTTGGGCATATTCGGCTTCGGAAGAAGGTACCTACTACACACTATCGCACCACCGACCTGGTTCATCTAACGGTACCTCATCAGGGCTTGCGCCGGCAAAGTTATGGCTCTGGATACTGTCTGGATAGCTGTTGCATCCGTGCTTGCCGCGTTCGACATCTGCAAGGCTATCGACACCGGTGGAGCTGAAATCACCCCTGAAATCAACATCGAGCCTGGAAGCATCAGGTAAGGGCATCAATCTGTCTCGAGCTCAACCCCAATACAAGTGCTCACTCTACGGGCGCTTCAGACACCCTGCGCCATTCCCTTGCTCCGTCAAAGTTCGCGCGCAAGCTTCGTACTTGATACCCTTGTGAATGTGATTTCATCGCACAGAATAGGATGTGACCCTAGATCAGGCTCTCAACAAGTATCAGATGATGAACACACTGAACGGGACGTCAAGCAATCACTGGTTCGGCATCTGTGACTAGCTGTTACAAATGGAAAATGGTCATGACGTAACATGGAATCGCGCTACAGAGTGCTGCTGTGAGGTCTTGACCACACCGTCCTCATCCATGTTCCAGCCAAGCTGGTCGTACGTCCACCCGAGGCCCATGCCCTTGAACTCACCAGGTGCACTAAGGAGGGAGCGGTGTAAATCAGGTTGAGTGTGCAGCTCATCGATGACCTTCATGTCCGCCGCATCCAGCTCTTCAGGAAGTCAACGTTAGCCTGCTGAGAGCCGTGGTTTTCGGCAAATTCAGACGTAAATATAAGCAACTATCATCCAGGATCCTGATTGAAAGACTACATTTTAAGGTGGAGGTCAATCCGCAGATTTCAAGTCATATACATAGCTTCTTTCAAGGAAGAGACGGTGAGAGCTGGTCATTGACTGGTTATTATAAATCTCATTCCTTGACCACGACGCCCTCATGGTCGAACGGCCAACCCATCTGCTCATATGTATAGCCGAACACGCCATTTTTGCTGTGGTAGCCGAGAAGGGAGCGGTGAAGTCCGGGCTGAGTGTGCAGCTCGTTGATGGCCTTGAAGTCGGCGTCTTCAAGCTTGACGATCTAGAATGAACAATGCTCATGAGTGCATATCTTCTCGCAACGAACATGCAAAGTAAGCTCACGGTGATGTTCTTCCGCAGACGCTCCTCGCTCTCGCTTTTCGGAATAACGCTTGTCTCGCGCTGCACACCCCAGCTAAGCAGAATTTGACCAGGCGTCGCGCCGTACTTCTCCGCGAGTTGAACGATACGATCGTTCTTGATAAGCGAAGGCCCCGTGGACTTCTCACTTGGTTGGCCTACAGTCAACGAGTCAGCCTCACTGTAGTCGCCGTCGATGTCAGGGTATAAGACATACCGATCGGAGAATACGCAGTCAGATGGATGCCCTTCGCCTCGCAATAGGCTTTGAGCTCGTTCTGCGGCAGAAACGGATGCATCTCAATCTGGTCGACAGCTGGTACAATCTTCTGTGTCGTTGCGAGCCTCTCGAGATTCTTCACGCTAAAGTTGCTAACCCCAATCGCCTTCGCCTTGCCGCTCGCAAGCACCTTCTCCATGTCCGCCCAGGTGTCGTTAATGGTCGGCGTCTCGTCCGGTTGCAAGGTCTTTCCGTCTATGACAGCTTGCGGCCAGTGTACGAGATAGAGGTCGACATAGTCCATGCCGAGATTGGCGAGCGACGTGTCGATCGCGGCGGACACTTGGTGATGTGCTCCTTGGGTGAGTTTGGTTGTGATGAAGAACTCGGAGCGGGGGATGCCAGAGTCGCGGATGGCTTGGCCGACATGCTCCTCGTTAGCTGTATGCGGTAATTGTCAGAGATCTGGGCGTAATCGTATATCTTGTTGAGGCTGACCATATCCTGCGGCAGTGTCGATGTGTCTATACCCCAACTATAACTATGATGAGCGCTATACAAACTGTTCAACATAATCGGAGCACGTACAGCAATTGCCTTCGTAACCATCTCATGGACTCTTTCAGCACCTCCGGGGGATCCCATCCAGCACCTGAGCTACTGTGTCAACATACGCCTCCTGGAAACGCCGATGATAAAGTATGCGTACCCGAGACCAACCAAGGGGATCTTGGCACCGGTGTTGAGAGTAGCAAAGGGTACGTCGGCCATGTTTGTACTTCGAAGGTAAGGGCAAGCGATAGAGGCCACTTGAATTTAGTGCTCCTATATAGACGGAGAACCCACCCGATACAGAACACTTCTGATGGGACTCCTACATAAAAGTGACTCGGTAGGGTGAAGCGGAGCGTGCAGTCCGATGAAGATCGAGGAACATCCAGCCAAAGTGAACTATGTATGGAGCTCGGAACATGATAAGGTGACATCGATCGAGTTGTTTGACGAATATAGCGTAGAGGTCTGCCAAGGCGTCGGTACCGAAGTGACTTGCGTCATTTGGTGCCGCCCTAGTCACTCGACGAGTTTGCGTTGCGCGAAGGGTACCTTGCTCCGGATGATGGATCTTGTCGTCTAGTGCCACCCTACGTAGTCAATTCCATCACCGAGCTCGAGGTGGATCGCAGGCATGGCAGTGTCAGGCTTCAGCTGTCTGCCAGCAGTCTGTGACGTTCTTATCTGTGCGCAATGAGCCCGAGGCGTAGAACCAATACAGCGTTCGAATTGAAAGAGAATTACAGGACAAGCAAGGAGGTGCACACGCAGCACCCTGCAACCACTCTAGTACGAGGTACTCTCCCTACCTGGACATGTCTACCGCACACAACATTGGGCTCCGCCACCTTCGATTTCAAAATCCGTACCCGCTCCTACCGTCCGCACTTGCTGTGTTCCGCTCTTGAACGTTGGACCTTTGCTCCATCATGCATCATGGCCCGAGGACGCATGCGTCCGCATGCGTAATCGATGAAATCAAAAGGAAATGCATTGGAAAGAGAGCGCGTTGGGGCGACTACTGTAGGTTCGGGCCAGGTCGAGGATCCAGAACAAAGCAAGCCAGCATGTCATGATCGCGAGTACTGCGCATTCCCACACTTATCTTCCTCTTACCACCATCTATCGTGCCTCCTCATTGGCGAAAATATCGTACCTTCTGTGTTGTATGTCTCTACGCCAGAAATAAATATGATGGATTGAGAGAGTTTGCTCGCCGCTGGTCGGAGCTTTTTGCGCAGGCAGACTCGGCCAATCCCCGCAAGTTGTGTCAGGAAAGCCCTTGCTTTGTTCTTGAACGTTTGAACCTCGAGGCCATCTCGAGCCCCTCCTCCCTTTCACGACCCAGCGCCTCTAGTGGTGTTTCCATATATGATCATCGGACTCATCCCATGCACAAACACCTCCCCTTTGTTCCTCTGAGCTCGGTCTCGCGTCGTTCCTACGCGCTATATAACTTAGACGGGTTGATACAAGCGGGCGATTATTCGGTTACCCTCTTGATCTACAACGTCAGTCCTTTGGGTTTCTCCACAGAGCAAGATATCTGACAACTGCCATAGATCGTCGCTACTGAACCCATCCACGCCGTTTTCCATGCCACAGCTCCTCGGCAACGCGGGGACCAGCGAGGATTCCGCCCATCGACGGCCCGTACCCAATCCAGCTTTACATCGCCGCTTCAGCCTTACCGGTGCCAGCCTTAGGGATGTCCTTCGTAACCGCGACTTACTTCAAGCATCCCTTACGTCTCTCACGCTCGATACGGTCGAAGTCGACAAAGGGCTACTGTAGCTCATCGACGTCCTATACAGCCTGCAATCGTCGCTGGAGCACCTCTCCGTGTGCAATCTCACATTCTCCGACAACAACACCCATACTACTGTCATTCCTGTGCTCCATAAACCGTACCTATCTCAGCTGCGTCGCCTGCGCGTCGTGGACACGGACTTTGTCGCCTTGGCCATCATCGAGTCTCTCACTCTCCCTCCATGCCTCGAGCTCGTCCTTATCATTCTTCCGATCATCCACGACTCAGATGATACAAACTGGTCCAGAGACGTGCTATTCCGAATCAAGGTCGTTGACCGCCGTGTGGGTGCATTCCTGTCCGCGCAATACGGCGGGGCGAGCGCGGCGGGCGAGCGGTTCACAAGTTTACACATCATCGACCCGTGCTGGAGCGAGATAGATAAGACGGGACGCTTGCAGTATTTCGACCCGGAGGTTCAGAAGACCGTCAAGTATGAGCATATGGTATGCTGCGAGCTGCAGGCGCCCGCCTCCGAGGGCACGCTCCCCGCGCGCGTCACAGTGGCACTTCTGTACGACGATTTCGACGCCGATGAGGCGGCGCTGCATCTGTTGAAGTTGTTCCCTCCTCTGAACGCCGTGCGCTACCTTTATGTGGGCGTTGACACCAACGCATCCTCCTGGATCGAGCTCGCAAAGCTTATGCCGGCCGTCAAGAACTTGCACACGTGCGATGATGCAGACATGGGAGAGGATGATCTTAACGCTGCTGGCGGAGTGGGCTGGCTGTTTCCGGCTATACGCTCGGTCGAGTATCACACGATTTGGGACAAGCCGTTCACTGATACGGTGCGCGTGTTGGACAAGTATTGCGTCATATAGCATCGTCCTTTCTAATCGCTCTTTGCTTACGCACCCTACGCTTACTACTTGCTTACTGTACGCTTAGTGATATGTTTCCCATGCACAGCCTCACATGTATATATACCTCCTATGCTCGTCTATGCAATCTCAAGTCGCTTGTCTCTAACTATCATCTACGCTCAATATCTCTCTCACCAGGTAAGTTGTAAGAGCTTGTACTAGCTGCGCTCTACGCGCTACTTCTACAGGTTATGAGCCCCGGGACGCTCACACCGCTGTCCCCATGCGAGCGACGCGGTGCAGATGCTCCCAGCT
>KV424808.1:0-32635 GCA_001632445.1 Peniophora sp. CONT | reverse complement strand
CAGCATTTTGCAGTGCAAGGTCTGATCGCTCTGAGAGCCATGCCGCCGCGCGCGCGAACTCAAACTCGTCCGCTCGCTTCTGCACGCTGGACGCGAGGGATGCTTGTCTTCGTCTTATATATGTGCAGCCTTACGGCGCTGAACTAGGTCTTTAACGATCCCTGTCATGTCTTCCATCCGCGAACAAAGTGTCGAGGTGCGTATATAATCTCACCGTAGTTCTATCGCATCGCTCATTGGAGACTTGTGTAGGAATCTGCAGCTCCTGAGGGTCGGCAGTTGGCGCTCGCCTCTGTTTTCAATTGCTCCATCAACTTTGCTTGGCTTGCGCGTCTGTTGTCGCTCTTCGGCGGACCGCGCGTCACCACAGCGTCTGACTGGGAGCCTACTGTGTTACTTTTGATGGCTCTGCTCAACTTCGAGGCGAAGACCTTCTTCCAGGTATGAAGTTCTGCGCTCATATCTTCTTCATCGTTTTAATTGCTGTGTGCGGCAGGATGGGACCCGACTGCTATCTTGTAGAGTCACCAGCATCAATATGTGGCTTTATCGTCGTGAGCGTGCGGTTGTGATCGACCCCGTCAGCGCGCTGGAGGAGCATTTCGGCGACGAGGTGGCTTATATCTGGCTCAAGACCCGTCAGCTCCCTGTGGACCAAGTTGCATCCATGTACGGAGAGGAGGGGATCTCCGTCGTCGTCCGTTCGCTTCTCCAATGGCGCGCCATCGATCCCACCGCCGAAGACTGGGTCGTCATTGTCGCAGACGTCACAGCCGCTCTCGAGCTTCTTCGGGACCACTCCTCCGGTACTGGTGTCGGTTCGACTCTCGCCGACGTTCTGGAAGGACGCGATATCCAGCGCGCTGAACGGGCGCGGATCGATCTCAAGGCGCGCAGTGATTCTCGTGCTCAACGTAACAAGGGGAGGAAGAGGTCGAGAGATGTTGAGCCACCGGCGGGGTTGCAGAGTGGTAGACGGGTTCGAAAGCGTCGTAACTGATTCACACGTTTGTTTGTCATCCTGTCTTTGTTCTATCATGTCGCGGTACCCCGTATTTATCCTGTTCCCAATTACGATCGTCGATGTTAGTTCTCCTCGCAACGAGTACGTCGAGAGTGCCCCGCCGCTCAGAGCGTGCGAACATGAATGCGCCTGATGCGTTGATTGCGCATATGAGCGACATGCCTCCGCCCACCATCGGTCGGTGCCCGCAACTTCTCCAGCGAAACCTCTATCGGCGCGACGAGCTAGTGTCTCTACGACATGTTTGGTGTACCTCTCATACCAAGTACTATGGAACCACTGTTCTACTTCTTCGTGCTGCATATCACTCATAGCCATGCCCGTTTCTTCGCTCCGCATTGCAACCGAAATGCTTGGATACCGAAGCCGGCGCTCCACAAGCGCCGCTACGGCGAATGCTCGATATTCGCAGCTTCGCTCTGCGGCCCCTGCCGTATCAGAAGACGACCGAGGCCCTTCGTAGCGCCCTTCTGACCCGAGAGCCCCTGTCTGGAGCGGCAAAGTTCTATCGATTGAGCGTGTTTCCAGTGTGCTCACAGTGAACCAGGACCCGGTCTTTGTTGAACGCCGCGTTCTTCCAATCAGCACAAGGCGGCTTAGATGAAATGTAATCCAGCCAGATAATCGCGCTTCGTTCCACGACTAAATCTACAGGATTTGGAACTTAATGTGAACTTTGTTGGACGTCGATGGGTATCTATACGCGCTGCGGGGTACTTAAGGCGGGTCCGGATGCCACGGCAAGATATCCTCCATCATCTTGATATGGACGCCACCAATGTGTGTATAGTCTGGGGTGACGATGTACTGTACTCATTACTCTCAATAGCAGGAGAGGGAAACCGACCGGTCCCTTCTCGCTCCCACTCAGCCGCACGACTCAGCCGTGGATTCAGGTCACAGTTATCCTATCCTGTACGCTCGCATAGTCCAGCCTGTTTCTTTGCCATGAAAGCTAACTCTGCTCTCTTTGCAGTCGGCCAGTGGCTGAGGCAATCCAGTGCCGAGAACACCACTTACTCCGGCTCGATCGTGAGCAGCGCAGACGCGACGGACTTCGGGACGTCTATGACCGCCTGAAGTGCACTCTCTCGATTAACCACGCCAACCCAACCAAGATTCAAGTCTTACAATACGCGACGACCCGTATACAGCGCTTGGAGGCTACGCATGCTCATCTCGAAGGGCAGCTAGCGCAGTTAGAGCAAGATGTTCGCGCTTTGCGTAGGTGTGTGCCGATTTCTCTTGGACCAAGCGGTGGACTGAGAAAAACTACCTCGCAGCAAGGTACTCAATGGTCAAGAAGGCGACAGCTAGATTGTGGGTCAACCGGCAGCATGGAGTGAATTCCACGCTTATACCGTGTAAGGAAGGGGGTGCGCCTAGCCTGCTTCGAATACATTGTGAAGTGAAGGAACTTTGTGGACTATGACAGAGGTCGCATTTTGCATCGCCCGAGAGCAATAGTGTTTTGCCTTGCAGCCACGTCCGCATTTTCAGAGCAACAGCCTCATTAACCGTCATGATCTTCACCGTCAATCTGGCTACCGCGCTGATCTCGGCTCTGACGTGAAAACGCGCTGCTCGTGCCTACTAGTACAAGACGCGTCACGAAACTAAGCTCACGTGCCCGCGTTGGGACCCTTCGGCCATGACCTTTTCTCCGTCCCTGTACGCGTACGGTTGAGCCTACAGCCCGCTTAAAAGGATCCGAGGCCTCAAACTCGGCTATCTGAATCAAACTGGCTCGGACGGTTCATCCGTTCGCTGGCCGCCGCTATGCTGCCTCCATGTCTCCTGGCTCGCCGCCTTTCTCAGCGAGTCGAGTCGCCGTAGGCGCTGCTTTCCAATTGAACCGCACTGAACGCATCAAGCTCATCAAAGTATTACGAGCGGTCACTCAAACTACGTCGAGCGTGTATCTTCGTTTCCAATGAACCATTCCTCGTCATAGATACATATTCACGTCACACATTGCAGAAGAATACGGTCCAGTCAACTCCGGTAGCCACACCTGGGCTATCATACATAATTTGACCGCTACCCGCCTGACGAGGCGTTTGAACGAGCACAGAGATAAGGGATTCCAAGGCGTAGCAAGGGGAGGGGGCTCGCGGGACCCGCTTGCGGCACATTGGGCAGCTGTATTGGGGGGCGCTTCCGTTACGTCCGTTGTACGACGAGACGACGGGACGTCTAGTTCGGCGATGAACGCTGGCGTACGTCATGAGGATAGGCTTGTAGCGGAGGGGGGGACGCGGTGGCCGATAGTCGTCCAAGACCCGCGGACGTCGTTTCTCAGTTTGCGTTGCGAACCAGACTTGCAAGCACTCAGCACAAAACGTATGGCCGCACTCCAGCACGCTGACATGACACATGAGTGGACGCGGCCTGGCTTTAAAGGCGCACATCGTACCTAGGGGAGCGCATAATTGCGGCGCATACCGGGCAGTTCACGGAATCTATGAGCTCGAGCATTGGGCCGGAGAGCTGAGCGATGTTAGCGTTATACAAAGTCAACATTGTGGTCCAAGCGCTTGCCTCAGCGACACTCTCGCTCTTTGATGCTGCTGCTTTCGACGCTCTGGTCAACATTCCTACTCGCGACTTCCCCTTGGCCGATGGCTGAGGAGTCAAGGTGGCCTACAGATCCATCAATCACCGTCCGTCAGATTTGAGATGGCTACCGACTTGTGTTGGCATGGGGCTGAGGAGACGAGGAACACAGCCGCATGTCATGAGCGCCCTGGAGAAGATATAAGAGGCTTGCAACGTGGTTTCAACGCAGCCTCTGCATGCCAGAACGCTTTTGCGCGAAGCCCACGACGTTGACGGAAGATGGGGGCAAATTGTATAACACTGTGGATCACAGAGATGTACACGGGATGTTCAAGGATGTGCAGGTGTGTGTAAGGTTCGGCGAGCAACTTCCGCGCAATTACTGAGATTACCAAACCGACTGCGTCCCTCACGAAAACTCGGCTTTGCTCATGATCATGCTTGACATAGTCTAGTTTGCCATCAGAACGGAGATAATCGAGTCTGATGTTATTGCCTACCGAGGAGATAACGGGGAACGGGCAACACCGAGCGAAGACCGTACGGGGAAGAATCCGGGGAAGCACTTGGGGTACTGAACGCCTGCGTAGAGTTGCGGCGGGCTTGACCACTTTATCTAGTGCTGCAATTTGAGACCCGACATCCCTCTCCGGGCACAGCCTCATTCTTGATACGAATTCCATTCCCGCTCTCCAGAGATTGTCCTAGCTTCCACCGACTCACAAAGAGTATAACCGCTGATCGTGTCCAGAATAGCCCTACGCTCAATCTTGTTCACCCGATGCGAGTTACAAGTTGCGCGGACATTATCCTGCCACGAGCTGCTGCGTGGGTTGCTCGACTGCGTACTGTGTGTTTGCTGCATGGTGAGTTGGTGGACGCCGGGACAATTTCCTCAAGCACGTCGATGACCTGTAATGGAAGGGTGAATATGCGATATTACTGTGGTGCAAGACGCCGGAGCACCACAAGGATACTTACGCGTAGAAGAGGTAGATGCCAGAGCGTCCATTGATGTTCCCAGCGCCAAACGTGCCACATTTCTCTACAGCATGCAGTAAACCGATAGACATTCCAGGGGAGTGACTGAGTTAAAGACCACGGGTCTCCAGAAGGCGAGGAAAGAGGTTGGGGTCAAGAGCTTGAACGGCCCGATCACGCATCCACGTGGTAACATCAGTCGCTCCTCGGACACGCAGACTGCTGATCGGCGCCTTCTTCCCTACGCTCACGAAGTTCCCGTCGATGAAAATGCGTTCATCCCATGCTTGCTCTACAGAAAACATCACGAAGCGCTTGCTCAGCTATTGCTGAATTCTGTAATATGCATAAAATGACCTCTGTCCGACCGTAGCCTTCTCGTTCCTCGCACCATCCGATGATGTTGTGCTTACTGTGACTTCACTTCAGCCATCTTGTGTCGGCATCTCCGCGCCATTTGAGCTAAAACTTTCTGAGGAGCCTTGTACCGGACAGCTGGAATCGTATGTTCTGACGGCACATGGCTTGATCCCAAATGGTTCCGTCTGTCAACTACACCTAGACGCTGTGTATGTATGAGAGTTGTAATGGCACAAGTTTAATCGGCTCATGTCGTTCAAGCCCGTCGCCGTCACCCTTGAATGGCTCGCGAGTGCCACGAGCGTACCTTCAGTGATATCTATTCACGTCTACCTCACCTAGACCAGTAACGGAAGAGCAACATGCATAGGCGGAGGGGATGTAATGGGATATAAGGTTGACTCAGGCGATTGGTAATTTCCGTTGAAACATCTCGCATACTATCTCAAGATGTGTCAGTACAAAGGACAAAATAGTCCAGTCGTTTGCTACAGCATTCAATGGTCGTGCACAGGGTGCCAGCGGGGTCGCCTGAAGTGACCGCCAGATCCCGTCCTGCGCAACCGCCTCAGAAAACCTTTCAAGAGGACTTCGTGCCTCTCGCACTACGACAAGACGTGACCCGCTTATATACGCCTAGCCGAATCACTCTGCGAGGCGAATAGATTGGGCACGGGTTCATCTCGCCAGCCCCGTCCTCGCGGCCTGCGAACTTTGGACGATCGATGGTGTACAGTATTATTGGATGTATAGAATGGAAGCCGGTGTCCATAAGAGCGTAGAGCTCGGTCGATGACACCTCGCGATGTGGGCGCCGGACGTCGATCCTGTTCCTTCAATACTTGAAGAAATCCCATCTAATGGACTCGTAACTATGCACTCCATTAAGCCCTCACAAATCGTTGAGGGGGGAACAGTATGGGGAGAAACATGCATGTCAGCAATACCAGTGTAGCTATGATAGATGCCTGTCTCCATCGCTTCACGTCTTGAGCCAGTCGGCTCGCTAGCTCCTTCTCTCTCTCCAAGTCGAGCTCCTTTTCTGCTGCGTGTATCTCCGATTGTTGTTTTGAATCGATGGTGCTCAGTAGCTCGGATATGATTTTTTGAATGGATCGACCCTTATCGACGTTTGTATCAGAACGCAGAGCGTCGATTCGACGATAGCAGGTAAGCAGCTCGTCCAAGAGCTGTTTTTCTCTCGTAACAGCATCGCCACGAAGGATGGCCAACTCGGCTGGTCACGTTGAGTATGAAGTGATAGGTCCACCCAAGGGAAGGACATACTACGAGTGGCATCTAGTTTTAAACGCATCTCCACTAAAGCTCGCTCAGAGCGAGCTCTAGCTTGAGATGACTTCTCAAGCTCTTCCTTTAAGATCGCGATGTCCGCTATCCCCTGGCCTTGATGCTCGATCTGAGCACAGTGTACAACATGATGAATAACAGGATCTTCCATGCATATGTGATGCTGACCTTGGGCGCCGTCCGCTCCAACTTGGTCCTTTTTGCAGAGCGACTCGACTGCCCCTGCTCCCAAGCCCTCAGCGACGGCCCTCCTATAGTGAACATCGCTTGTGTTGGGGATAACGGAGTCTCGGATCCGGCCTCGTCTTTCACAGGCCCGGATGAAGGTGGGGTTGTAGTGGAAGTGGGCGTGCTTGTAGGCAGTCCATCGTCAGGGACATTCGAGGCGGTAGTAGTTCTGTCGTCCGTGTCCCGGCTCAGACCTGCTTTCTGAGCATCGCGAGCTGCGTTTGACATAAAGCGACCGTTGGGAAAGCGCGCGCGGTCTGCCATCTACGCACGGCTAGTAGCAACAGTGGAAGACGAAGGCAGCCTATACTCACGTATCGTCTCTCACTGCGTGGATCAACCTGATCAATCTGATTGTCGCGAAGAACCAGTCACGGACTCAGCCGAGTGCTCTCAGTTGTTTCCTCAGCGCATCTCGGGCGAATGGGTCATTTGCAACAACAAAACTCGAAGATGTTTACATATTGTACTCTACCCAGCCGCATGGGATCCCGACTGTCCTGCCGTACCCTTTTTCCTCTGGTCCGTAGTACGCGCGGACGCCTTGAGCCTCCATGTCGGCGTTCCACCTGCCCGGTTTAGGTTTAAGACACGGTCGGAGTGAGCAGGGTGGGCATCATCCTGAGAAACGGGAAGCCAGCGTCGCATGGGGGACAACATCCACGCCTTGCTTATCCGCTTTGTAATAGGGTCCTTTAGAACGTAAAGACAATAGACGGGAAGATCCACCCCTTTCTCGTCTGTCATTATCTTGGGCTCGAATCCAGAAGTGTTTTGGTCTGCCGTTCCTACGACCCAATGCGTGTTTCCCGGTGCGTTTTGGAAGCGGGCGTTGTATACCTCCAGCTCGGAAGGCTCCGTTTGTGCCTGACTGCAGTGACAGAGTATCAGGAACCTCGTGCAATCACTGAATCAAAGTAAGGACCTTCCGCCAGACAGCAAGACCTTCAATGTCTGTTCCGCAGCTCGGGCGCTGCCAGCTACGCCAGCTTCGACGAGGCGGTTATCAAGGGCAGCCCACAGTTCTCCCCGCTTGTCCACTCTGTTGAGAGTGTCGAGTGCCGAAACGATGATGAACGGAGTAGCGGAAGGACCCAGGCCTTCCTTAAGCCTGTCGAATATAAATCCGAGGGACTGTGGATCGTTCGCCGAGCTAGGGAGATCCCTGAGTTATCTCTCATAAGGAAAGCAAGCAAGCGTACACTATCAGCTTGTGCCGAGTGCTCTCAGGAGCATTAGAGTCCGACTGAGTATTCCCGGGCCCAGGGGAAAAGGCTCGCGTCAAGAATGCTAGCGCGGAGCTCGGAGTAATGCCCTCTGCAGGTCCTGTACCTCTGCTAACCGTCAAGGTCAAGGTTCACAAGATCTGGCGATTTGGGGCGTACGGTGCACCATCTACAGATGCGATAGACACTTCGTCGCCGTTTTGGTGATAAAGGTTACGGCCATAAGCTCGATTTTGGGGGATCTGCGGTAACTAGCTGTAAGCCTCCGTAAAACCGACGGGCGAGAAAGCGCAGATGTGAGCGAACCTCATATGTCGTCGGCAGATCGGCGCCTGTGGATAACAACTTGACGGCCGACGGAAGTTGAGCAGACTCAGAGCTCATGGTGGTCATGGATCAAAGAAGGGTCACTCGGACCGCGATCATTCCGCAGATGCGGACCATGCCGGCTCATGCTCGCGCGGCTGAGGCTGACGGTCATGTATGGTCTCGTTGGCACGATAGGTTGCGGTACCATGTTGTATGATTCCTCGCAAAGCACTTCTAGCCGAGAATGACCTTACATATTCCCCAGTCGAAGTCAACGGGTTTCGTGAGATGTCGATATCAGGACATCGTCTTGTTTCAAGAGTCAGACGTCAGGCTCCGACTGCAATGTATGCACAGCTGTTCTATAGCCCGGTATACGCCGAAAGTCGTCTCTGTTCGACATCAGCTCTCCCGAGCTCCTACTAACCACGCCAACGCGCAGGCCACAGTGACAACCCGTAAGGACCGCAGTTCTCGCATAGACTTTGTTGAATTCCTGACACTGAGAAGGTAGGTTATCGACCACAGTTGCCTATCCAGGCAAGGAAACAATCCTTGCGCGCTTCAGCCATATCCAATTGTATCGAAATCAGAATCTAGTCGGACTACAAGAGGATACCGTACATGCGCATATGAAACCATGTGTGGTAGCTGCGAACGACACGAAGTGCAAAAGCGTGCCATTGCCAGCGCCCGTCGTTTCCAGCATCGGTGGGAAGAGCGCCGCGCCAGCCCGTCTGCTGCGCTCACCGCTCATCACCCCCTGCTTCACAACCACTGTGCGTCGGAAGGCTGATCGAGAGAGAAGGAGGAGAAGATCTATACAGGAACTCTCGTACGTGTGTCGGAGCCGTCCATCCCTTTTCCCCCCGGTGGCGGCGGTATGGATTCACGGCGGGCTTGACCGCGACGGGGAGGCTTGGAGCCGTCGTCAAAGCCTGGGCGTTGTACGTACAGCATACCTGCAGATATAATGTTAGTCAAGCGCTCTGGAGGACAGAGCAGATAAGAAAGCGCACTAGACGGGTTCGTTCAGAGAACAACAAGGAGCATCACAAATGCGATAGATTCCCTAATGCGGTGCGGGTGTACGAGCCCGCGGTTCAACGAGAGCGAAGTGCCTTTGCAGTGCGCAAGCAGAAGAACGTCGGTGGTGGCGGGGATCAAAGCGCGGCTCGGACGAAGTTTCGTGACTGTTCCGAGTCGCACGTGGCCGATGGCTGTCGCTTGCGTCGAGCAGCCTTCTTCTTACACTGTCATACAACCCTGTGTACTCTGGCACATATCATTATACGATCTTCTGCTTTGGCCACGTATATTGGAGCCGTTGATCATTTAGCCTCTCGTGCACAGAACCTTGAAGATGAAGGAAGGACACAGGTCAATCGGGGAGAGGAGAGGGATATTGAGCGCATCACCCGTCGCTATGTATCTCAAATAGGCTCGTGGCGTCCTGTATGCATCGCTCAGACCATATCTTCGTGAGCTAGCACATTGCGGCGACTCCACGACCCTTTCGACCCTTGCGCTAGCGCCACAGAGAGATCCTGCACTGCAGTGTTCATCTTTGCTGGTTGAAACCGAACGGCGCCACTTTCTCAAGCGGTACACCACCAGCGCGATCCTCCAGCACCGCTCTATATGAGATAAAAATGACTTCCGGGATGCCTCTAATGATCAATCCCTATCCCTTTACGGCTAACCTCGTACGCCGACCCATAGTGCTCCTCCAATTGACCGGGACCATCGCTATGTCGTGTATCACGAGTTACTATTCCAAGGTCGATACGGCTCGATAGGAGTATCGGGGTCTATCAAGAAGAAGACCTTGCCGCGACCTTGCAAGAAACACGAATGGATAAGGTTCTCTCATTCTCATGAAGCTCACCAATCTTCTGTGCCTCGCCTCTTTGACCCATCGATATATCGATCTCTCGCGTGTTACTCATAATCTGACTTGTAGAGCCGGCTCTCGAAAAGACCAATCCTCCAACTCTGCGACCCACCGTCATGCCTCGCGCAGTCTTACCTCGTTTCATGCCTCGCGCGGGCTTACCTCGTTTCGCTCCTCGGTCAGTACGCTCATATCTCAAGTGCCTCACATGCTCAGACATCAAACCAGCCGCCCTTTGTTTCGGATATGCGTCGTCGGGTTGATCCTGCTCTTCGGTGTTATGTACAGCCAGCACCACTCGCGCCGCACAAAAGTTTGCCCAACCGACATCGACGAGCTACTGGAGATCCATTGGGATGGCGAACTGAAACCTCATGACTATGTTACTTCGATCCCGGGTCTAGCCCATATCGCGTCAGTCATCGAGGGAGCGCCGGATGAATTTCAACAATCTACCCACAATCGCGCCCAAACGGATACCCCCGCTGGTCCTGGTCTCCAGAGCGAGGACCTGCATGCACTTGGGTTGCAGCTCGTTGCCCTCGATAGGTCACTGTTGGGTGTGCGGAACCGGTTCGTCGTATCTCCCCCGTCCCGACTGTCCCAGCTCATACGTCTTAGAGCACTCCACACACAAAGTTTACTGGCGCGGGAGATACGAAACTACAAGAGTGTGGTCGACGCATCAATGATCCCTCTATGGCTCGGAGGCCCAGCTCCACCTGCCGCTCTGCTTGGGCTGTTCACGACAGAGATAGATCGCTACCTCGACGCCGTGCAGGAAGTCGATTTGGTCCTTCAAAAGCTGAAGCTTGTACTAGACCGCGCTCAGCTTCTCCCCGGATCTCAACAGGACGACAATACTGAGGACGTCGATGAACTTGCATGGTACTACGCTGCACTTGCTGGCAACCTCCCGGAGAAGCGTCGTGCGGCGGACGTACGTGTCGACTCAAATACGACCTTCGTATCCTTGGAGAACCTATGGAATGGTTGTATGGCGCTTCAGGAAGGGCTACAACCTTTCTTGTACACTCATCTTCATAGGGTGTCGGAGTTCCGCCGCCGGTACTTCGCAGGCGAGACACGTTCTTGTTCATCTTCACCAGGGTCTCGCGACTCGCTCTATCGAGACAGGCGCCGTATAGTTAGTATGATCGAAGTCACCTTCAGTTCGGTATTCGGTCAGACTGAGAAAGATCTCGTGGAGAGAGAGATAGCGGAGAGGGAGGCCGTGGAGAATTGGGTCAGTATTCGCCGATGTTGCGAAGCATATGTTTCGGTTCTGATACTCCACCTCCGTAGATCAGATCGAGATCAGAGCTTTGAGCGGAGAGTATGCGGTCTAAAATCAGAATGGGCGCCCACCAGTCATCGCTCACCGGCACCGCTCGGCTCCCGGCGCCGGCTCCAGCTTCGATTTGGTCTATGTTGGTATATTGTTCTGAGATTTCACGTCTTACACGCTGTATGATATAACCTTTTCCCGGCCATACGTCTATTACGCTCAAAACTGCAGTGTTCTGGCCAGACCACCTGAGCGCAGGCGGCCTAGATTAGGCGATTCGGATGGATGGTTTCCGCAAGGCCTGTCTGGTAAAGAGATAAGCAAAACATGTAGAGCACGCATGTACTCTGTATTGTGGAAGTACTTCGTGTTAAGAACGAGGAATCGTTAGATGGAGTACGAGGGGCCGCGGTTGAAATAGATCAAGAGTCGCGATCGACACCAAAAGGTCGAGCGGCGTGTGGTATGACAGTGAACAACTTCATGAGCTTCCAGTCGAACGGGTCGTATGTGTAATGTCATATAAAGGTAGCGACAGGGTGTTGTAGACAAAAGAGGAGAGATTCAACAGGTCTTAATTCCTGAACAAGATACAGCTCCTCGCTGAGTTGAGGACAACCCTGCTGAAAGTGTCGAGAAATACCTCAAGTTCAAAGTCAGAGCAGAAAGACGACGTAGAACGCAACGGTGCCTAGGCTCACCTCGCCGGAGACTGTGCTCGATGACCAGTTTCACCCGACCCTCTAACCTAGTTAGGAAGGCATGTAGCCGGCAGCCCTAGTTCTCGCGAGCCTGGCCAACACTATACGGCAGGGAGCAGCAATGATTGAATATAGCGTAACCATCGGAAATTGAATATCGCAAGTACTCTAGGAATGAGAATCCCGAGACAGAAGTGCGGGCTGTATGATTCGAGGATGCATAGTGAGGGAAGCAACTGAGTACTGGTGGGAGATTCACACCATTGCTTTCCGTCGACGTTCGGTCAGACTGAACATCGTGCATAGCATGGTGTAGACGTATTTGGCAGAGTGGAGAGGTTTGTGTTTGCTCACGCTTGGCATACTTACGATCACTCATTGCTTAACCGTCGCAGGACCGCATGGACTGCTTCTTACTCTGAGAGATGAATGGCGATGGAGGGAAAAACAACGGCGAGCGATTTGTACGATTCACCCTTGTTGTCGATTGCATCAAGTTATGGCATACCCGTGACTTCCCTGAGCAACTCGCAACTCGGATCTGTACCCTCAACAGAGATTGTAGGGTAACTCTTGAGAATTTCACGGCGACTGTCACATTCGTCAAGGCTTGTCGGGATACGACAGGGCCGGTTGCGCGTAGTTTCATCGCTCGCGGACAAGAGAATCGACTGCTACCATGATTCAAATGTTACAGATCAGTTGATTTCCTCCTTCGGACATGAGAATGACTACGTATGGAGACTGAGGAACGCAGTGATGATCTGCCACTCGCCAGTTGAGATTGAACATCGCCAACGTCCATACGGCAAGATAAGACAAGCGAGGCGTTCAACAGATAGGGTACTAACTGATCACAGAAGATGTGGGAACGACGCTGACAAGCATGGTCGCTCGGCAAGGGGGTACAGGAGCAACATGAATGAGTGCATAGAACCTTCCAACGTTGCAGAGATACGCATTCATGGCGGACAATGCATTGCGTGATGCGATAATCGGATTAGGCGAGCCGCGAAAGTGCGTGCCGAAGAAGAAAACGCAACTGAGAAGAACCTGCGAAAGGAAAACAGGGTGCCAAATCACAGTGCGATGAGTATGACGGGTTGAAACGACCAATTACTAGCGCAGATGGGCCAAGACGTAAGAAGACGCTGGCGACAAGCAATGATGCAAGAGTCTTTGCACGGTATTAATGACATACAAGCTAAGGGATGGGGTATGACACTGAAAGGGACGCAATTGTGAAGGGGGGCAAGTAGTCGAGGTGGTAGTGGGAGAAAAAGGGCGATGCTTATACGTGGCGCGGCGTCCGATCCCGTGCCGTGAGATGAACCCAACCTCGATGCCGATTGCAGCTTTGCCTCAGACTCTCATCGCTATCCAGGTGCCCATACCAACATCTTCTTCGGGATGAACATTAGAAATGTAAGCGCTACACCTTCGGCTTCGTCTGGGATCGTATCCTTACCCACTTCACCTAGACCGCTGCGTCCAGCCTTCCTGCTGAAACTCTCAGTGGCATATTTATTTGGCTGCGTCTCATGGACCCACATACGAACAAGTTCTCACCTATTCCGGCTCTGACGGAGAATGTCCAACGGCCACGGTTGGGGGCTGCAGTATCCGAGCATAGACAAGATTGTGCAAAGGGTGTGTGTTTGGGCTGGATCAACGTCACATTCGTTTCCAGACGCTGGAGAGAGGTCGCGCTGTCAACTTTGTCCTTATGGAAATTGATACCCTTCGAACTTGGGCCCGCATGGACTCAGGCGTTCCTAGATCGGTGCCGATCCAGGCCTATCGACGTCTTCCTCGGAATGCGTATGCGCGAGATGACATCTTGGATGATATGTTTCCTCGACAACAACTATCAACGCCTCCGCAGTCTACAGACCTGCTATCAATTCGCTGGACGCGATGAGGACCCCATCTTCACCCTTCTACAACGCCCTTCACTCTGTCTCGAGGTTCTTACTCTTCGGAGGACATTGGAGAACCTACCACCCCTCCCTCTTTCAATGGATCACCATCCTCAACTTAAGGAATTACAATTACTGATGCCGAATGCACCCGCTAGTCATCTTCCTTGGAGGAATATGGGTACGCTGCACCTGACGCATCTAAAACTCGCCTTCGAGAATCCGATCAGCGGACCGCTTTTTACCGACTTGTTATGCTCGCTGGAGAAGTTGACGTCGTTGCTCGTATTGGAGATCATGCAAAGCAACTCCACTCGTAGTCATGGTGGCTCGCAGTGCATTTGCGGCGAAAGGCCCAAAGTTTCCTTGAACAAGCTCTCCCAACTGTTTTTACACGCCAACTCAAACATGATTTTACACCTGTTCACCCACGTTGTTCTTCCTCCCTCTGTGGACAGCATGTTATTCCTGCCCACTTCCTTCGATCTGGATCTATTCAGCAACGGTTTCCTCCCCTTTCTCCGTTCAGCATCTACCGTCAATCCCTACGCAAAGTTGTACATCCGCGATCATCCAGTTGGACCTGATGGGTTTGAGTTGGATGTATGTGCAGCGCGCAACGAATCCATCATAAGCAGCTACGGCATGTCTATCACAGAGGATGTAGATCTTCTTCTGCATCTGAGCTCGATATCCTTGGACTTTTTTCGGGATTATCTGGCTGCTCTCGGTCACAGTGCCGTGCACGTCCTTGATATCGACATCGCATCGGGTTACCTCTCGCACAGTCACAAACTACTCGCTCCTCTACACGATCTTAAGGATGTTAGACATGTCCGCGTTGCAGCCGATACGGCTGTGATGAACGGCGAGAGCCGTGCTGGAGCGCTAGTAGCGACTCTTCGTGGCCTGCTTGGGTTATCACGCGATACAGTTCATACATTCATCCCCCACCCCAAACTTGCCGTGCTGGATCTCTCGCGTGCAAGTCTAGATGTGCTCTCCGGCCGTTGTACGCACCCCGATGACGCTAGACCATATCGCGTTATGCCACCAACGTTTGCTCAAGCTCTGTACACGATATTACGTGCGAGACAAGACGCCGGTGTGCCCATACATCGCGTATACTTTCAGGATTTCACACAGGAGCAGCTATCGAAGTTTCAGGCGGGCGAACTTGAATCTCTGCGGGGTTATCCAGGTGTCGAGTTCCTCGCACCGGGGTCGTTGATTGTATAATTGTGGTATACAGGAGGTTGGGACGCTTCGTCTGATACCCGAATTATTGTGTATCGAGTCTCCAACTTACCCTTGTCAGAGGGTCCACTGACGCTAGGGCAATGGTCGTCCATTGCGGTTGCGGCAGCTGGGGGTGAAATGCGAGTGCTGGTGAGATCAAAGGGAAGATGAATACTCTTCCGGAGCTCGAGACGATTGGCCATCATGATCGTGTGGCAAGTGCCGGTTAGCGTGGCTGAAGCCGCTGGCTCTGCAGGCACGCGTCAGAGTCTATCGCGCCACATAGCAGAGTCGACAGTGCCGAAGCTTTCAGGTCTAAATACGGTCCTTCATTCTGGACGATAGTGCCATGGCGAGTTGAAAGCAAGCCAAAGAGTGTAAGCCGAAGCCCAGAGAGCCTGGTGGTGATGGTACGAGCCAGACCCAGTTAGCACTGCCGCTGAGGGTGACCTCCGAAGCTCCCGGGTAATGTATATCGGCCAGTTGTCAATAAGTATGTCAACAGCGACCTCCGGAGCGCTGGTCCGCCGATCCGCTGTCAGCACGATTACATCATCGCCCAGCGCGCGGCCTTGGCTTTGTTCGGCCTTGGCCACAAGCCACCATCTACGTAGTATAGTCTATGTTTGTCCCCGTCTTGGCGCCCTTGAACAAGTTTCAAGCGTACGCCTTGGTCACGTAGGCGGTAAATATAGCGTGAGAGTGGGTCCCACGAGGTTTGAACTCAATCTGCTTGTGATCTGCGAAGAACAATGGCCTCCGTCCATCTGTGGTTCTGTGCCACGGTAACTATCGGCGTCCAAGCGTCACATCTCACTGCAAACATCGAACAGTTTTGGTCGACGAAAAGGCGCGGAAAGTTACGGCACCATCTAAAAGGTTTGACCGCCTTTTCTCAGGATGGAAGTCGGGACCAGTGACTATACCTTTTCGCCTCCGCAAACGGTACTTTCCTTGCTCTCCCCTTCAGCAACAGCACTGAAAAGGCAACCTTTCCGCAGACCCTTGTTCTCGCCAGAAAGGTGGCCAAAACTTCTAGTTGGCGCCGAAAGTTTCCGCGGCTTTTAGCCGACCAAAACTGTTCGATGTTTGCGGTGTCTTACTTCCGACTACCATGACCCACAACCACGTTCATGCCTTGATGCCTAGACATGTCCTTGCATCTACTGCATCTTGCTCTCAACCTTGGATTGGGCTGAATCCCTCCTCAACGCGCTTACAATCTACTTTCTCTCTTTGAACGAACCTGATGCCTCTGAATCAATCTCTTGAGAACACACTTCCTTGTTATGTGTTTTGTGATCCTTGCACTTGTGGGTCATCTCAGCGTCATCGCCCTTGCACTCAGGCATGGAATATAGCCGCTACGGGCACAGATGGTGCGCAACGAACTTTTTGTATCGAAACCAGACACTGAACCCATGACCAGCTTTGAGCGGCGCCATCTTCCTCATCTTCAACACCTGCTTCTACCTAGTCTTAATGGCATTGTGCGTGTTGGTTTTTCTTGTACTGGAACATCGGCTCACGTGCATTCTCAGTCCCGTAATCTGAATACATGCTTTCCACTTGACACCGCCAGCGGTCAATGAAAGACATGAGCTCACCATGCACTCCTCCCCCGCAGCTCGTAGTCTGCGCCCGACCAGCATTGTACGACGTGGGCTTCAAAACATACTTATCATATACGAGCCTCATACGTGCTACATCATCGTGGCCTCGGAGTATCTCGAACCCAACCCCTAGTGTTTCCTTCTCGTTTCTTGTTGCGCGCGTAGGTCACTCGCTCCTCTCATACGCACATTTACTATACTATACTCTGTACAACTCGTCTCGCTAGCGCACCGCCGAGGCCAAGTCACAAGACCGCGTCGCGGCCGCGGCCGCCGGATGTGTGGTACATCAACGGCGTCCAGCGCCGTGAATTCCTCTCTGACTAGTGACTCTCCGAGTCAGGCTTACAGCTTCCAGCCTCAAGAGTTAGTTCGAAATCCAGCAGCCTACGCGGGGGTGGAATTCCTTCCTATCGTGCCCGCGTGTCGATGTAGCCGCTCTATCCGCCCCCGGAAAAACTTGAACCATGGCCAACGCGACTACCAAATCGTTCAAGTATCCGGACATGCCGTCGCCGCCACCGCTGCCGCCACTGCCGTCGCCCGCAACAACCCCTGCGTTCGCCAGAACGGAGGCCAGCGTCCGAGAGCAAAGAAAGTGTCCGTCGCTTCACCCGATACTGCGCCCGCGCTGTCAGAAACCAGTCGTCAGAAGCCAGAGCAGGGGCTGCTCGCGAGAAGCCGCTCAACGTCTACCGTAACTCCGCCGCCTTGGATCAGCCTCTGAATGACCTTATTCCTGTTCCAGCCTTTCGCTTGCGTGTGCGACATCCTTTGATGGACAAGACGGCCATACATCCATTGGGTCCGCGTCCGTGTTTTATTCATTTGTTCACGTCTTCTCCCGCTGAACGCTCTGGGTATCTAGCGGCGCTCAATAGATCGTCCAACCACTTCTTGGACCTCGTGTACAGCCGGCTCGACAAGGAGTCCACCCACCGGCGTTGAGTTTGGTCAACGAGGACATCGCCAGCCTCTGTGACGCTTTCCACTTGCTAGCGACGTCCAGATGCCCGGAGATGCCGTGGAAGAGCACCATAATGCCAGCCCTGAATTCGTTTGAGCGGCACTAAACGGTAGCCGACAAAGTGCGCTCCCATCAGCATACTTCCCAGCAGGACACCGACAGAATTCTCGAACCTCACGTCGCCTGCGCGTCTGCGCGCCCACTATACACTACCTCATACGCACCGGTATTCAACTTGACGTCGTCACCAAAATCCGTCGTTCACCGGTCTGCGCCTGGGCGAGCAGCGATCTGTGGCACGCACGAAACACTCTACTGGGATGGTTTCTCTTTCTGAACCCAGCATCCAGCGATCGCCGTACTCGCGAATGTCCACTCCATTCATTCAGGGCCACCACCACGACCCAAGCAAGTACTGGCTTCTCTGCTGCGTGCTCCCGCGGGGCCAAAAGGGCAGGAACTCCGGTGACCTCGGTCACCGTTCCGCACTCGCTCGGCGTAACCCCGTTTTCCTCGCCGAGGCTCGCACCGAGTTCGCTTGGGTCTACACCTCAAGCAGGCGTACATGCAGTATGCGAATGGGTGGGCCAAGGTCGTCCATCGCGCTGGTTTTATCTGTACGTCCGACTCAGATCTCGTTCTGCTACTCGTTCCAACTGACGCTGTGCTTGTGTTAACTATGTAGTCTCCTTCCGCATCGAAGGTCCAAAGATCTCCGCTTGTCAACATCGAACGACGTCATGCACATGCGCATTTGGAACTCGATCACATGCAGGCGCAAGGTTCTACAAATTCGGCCGCCTTTGCTGTAAGCCTCTCTTGCAAGACTTGCCGAACACAAAAGCCCCTCATGCATATGGCTTTATATACAGCCCACATGTTGCATACACTCAACCTGTACTTCGTCGACGTCGCTCAGGAAGGTGTCGACTCCGGCGTGCGTGCCAAGCAAGTGACGCATCTTCGCGGATATCTTGGCGACCTCTACGCAAATTGATACATACTCTGCCAGAATCTCGTCGGTGCTTCAACCGGCCGCGAGACGGGTGCTCTGTTCGAGCTGGCCACCATCTGCGAGAAAATCATGCATGAAGGCGACGAGGAATATCCGGAGTGAAAATGCATGTTGCGTCAGGTGCTTGAGCTTGCCGAAACGAGTGGTCTGTACAAATGCTGATATTCTCGTAGCTTGATACCTACCGCCGTACCCGCAAGACCGCATGAGCAAGTCGCTGAGCTAACGAGGCCCTCAGAACAACAATGCCTGCGGTGATGCGGAGCTGGCGCGTACCCGCCTCGAGCATGTCAACGATGCCCGTGCTGCCAGAGTGGATGGGCTTCAATGGTCACTTCCGGAAGAGGACGAGGTCAGCGCCGGGGCCGGTCCTGACAGCTACAATGTCGATGTCTTGGCATCTATGATTTCGTACCGGTTTACTACTTGATGTTGGCATTCATCTCTCTGCCTGGTCCACTACTGTACTCCAGAGATATTTGGTTATTTATAATCGCAATCTGACCGTACTCCCTTCCGGCGCGGACAGAACACTCATGTTCGACGTCGCTTCTACAACGGGTGACGGCACGCTGAGGCGCCTACCAGTCTATCATTTCATCTTAGTCGCGAAGGTTTGTACTCACATTCAACATTCAACGCCAACTGGACCTGATGTTCACATTGACAGGGTCGTGTGAGGGCAAGCCTGGATGTCTATCACACCTTTGTCAATCGTGTCGAGCGAGATCAATCCTGATGCGCGTGCTAATCGGAAGGCGTACTGGGGCTTCTGTAAGGTCGCATTCTGCCGTAGACCCCGGCGTAGTCCCCAGATCCGTTCGTGCCTCATCGTGAGCCGAGGTCATCCAATCCCTCGTCGAGTCCACCATCGTTCTCGACGGCTTCCTCGCCATCAACGAAAGGCAACCTCAACTTCAGCTACACCTAGCGAACTCCTCGATTTGCGGATTAGACGATGAGATGTCGGAGCTCATCGCCCAGTAGATCCCTGGCAGCTGCTTCGAGATTCGTCCACACCCTCGCAGGCACGGTGATGCAGGACCGGGACATACCACGCTCAGCGTGACCCTTGACTTGTCAGACGACGAGGATGCAGGTCGAACGTCGGATCTCCCTCGTCCCGGACCGGTTACTTTCCATCCACAGGCTCTTGGATCTTGCACATCATCAGTAACCGATGTCCCACCAGGCTCTCCCCCTTTCGACAACGCGGAGCCTGTTCCGATCGTCAATACCACCTTCGTCCTGGCAAACAGCACGAACTTCGTATGCGACCTCACACAACTATATCCGGACCTCGTATGGGCTAACAGGCATTCGGTCGCCTTGCGACGGCAGATCACGAAATGCGTCAATTCTAACGTGAAATCGTTTCGCGTCTTGGCGGTGCACCGCCTGCCGCTCTGGGCGATCCCTCTTCTCGACCACATTCGTCATGTTGAGGAGCTGCTTCTGTGTTGAGAAGAAGGACGGGCCTGGCTCCAGCATAGTGATACGAATGCGGACGAGGACAGTGTCGATGTCGCCAATGACCTCATCTACGGCGTCCCATGGTCGACTCGAATGCCGATATGCAATCCTGCCGTGCACCTTACGACACTCGACCTCGCCTCGTTTTTGACGCGTCGGCTGAACGACAGTATGCTTAACGCCGGGCAAGACTGGATACGCATCGCGTGGCGGCGGTAATCCACTAAAGTTGCAGCCGCGCACGCATGTTTCAAGAAACCGCTTGATAGCCAGACTATATAATGCGGACATGAATCATACGCCACTATGCACCCGAGACTGTTTTCATTTGCATTCCCGGTTCGCAAGCCAGACAGACGCCAAGTCAAGCACACGTTCCAAAAGCAAAGAACGGACTGCCGGTAAGTCTGAAGAACCCCAATCGTTTGCGGTCTGAGCCTTGGATGGCACTCACATCAGCCACGTTCGTGAACTAACTTGCAGCTTACCATGATCGATGCAGTAGATTCGCAGAGGCTGCTTAAGAACTTCTTGGCAAAATGAAGCATGTATGGCCCGCAGTCATTGCTCTTAGGCGGTTGGAGCGGTACCTGAACTGTAGGGTCAATGCGAGATTTGAAGTTGTGAATATATGCTATATGTACCTTGGGATATATAGTCTCAAAATCCGCTGAACATTCCACCGTAAGGTTGAGTTTGGAAAGAGCTTCGGAGATAAGATATTCTTTGATAATAATTGGCACTTCTGGATGCTGTAGATGCATCGAGTCCAAGACAAAAAGAAGCGGAAGTTGATTTTTAGCGCTCTTCAGAGGCCCAGCGAAGTGCACTAATCGCGCCGGTTGATACACTATGACAAGGAACCAATGATTGCTGTACGAATATCAGCGATGTGAAGGGAAATCGAATGGCATCGTATCAGTACCTTTGACAAATGGGGATAACGAGGTATTCGTGGCTAAAGATATCGACCTTTTTTGTCCACCTCTTGACACCCGGATATGCAGCTTGTAGGCTTGATGCAGAGTTCAGCGATAGCAAAGAGAGACGGATGAAGGGGACGAACAGCCGGCGATAGAAGTAAGTACCGAAAACATGACAGGCCCTGTTTGACGCAGTTGGTGAAGGCGACTGTCGTCCGCTTGACACCAATAGATCAGATATTATCAGCCTGAAAATACAACATTGGTCGCATCAGAGCCTATACTCGGTCTGGGAGATACTGAGATTATCGTACTGCATGGCCAAATCGATCAGTCTGTCATTGAACCATCCGCCTGGATGTAGACGATCTAGATCACTGAGATAGATGTCTACTCTGCTGTCGCCAGTAGGCGGATACTCAAGGATTCTGCTTGCATGAGAACAAGATATCATGAGTCTGCGTATATCCTAGTCACAGAACTATGACCGAGCGCACTTGTCATTAGGTCCAAGGTCAAGTTCCATGGCCGATCTATACACGACTGGTTCTTAGAGCTGGCCGTGGCCCAGTCAGCCGCGACACGAAGACACGCACAGTCTGGTGTTCAGCGATAGTCCCCAAACTGAGACGCGGAGTGTCAGGAAGAGCGAGATGGCTTCTGAGATGGCTGGGCGAGAGAAGTAGAGTGAATTGACGAACTTGAGTGCATGTCGTGCGAAGATCGGCCTCGGCCACGCGGACTTCCGTGCCCCAATCATTGCGCTTTGCTCCCGCCCACCAGGATCTCTTATAATCACCGTCTCCCCTTTCGTTCACCGGTCGCCTTTGCCGCTGGTTCAACCCGCGGAGTCAATTCCATCTGCAACCAATGTACGGGTGCGCTGGTCCTGCGTACCACGACCCACGATTCGTGCATGGTTCCTCCGTGCTGCACTTCCTGTACATCTGTACGACACTAGGGCGTGGACAAACAATACATCTATGTTTTGCGAACGCGCTCGTGCAACTCGCCCTTGTCCGAACAAGACATTTGATGCGCGGGCCATCGTTCGAGATATGGGACCTTGACGCGCTTTCTCATTCGGACGGATTTGACAACGACTGTCAACGGGACAAGAGGGGTGAGTGCCTGATGGGTTTGGCTGGTGCTCGATGTTGCAACTCACCAGTCGACAGCCCGCTCGAGTGCTCTCCTCGTATTCCCGTGTTAACCCATCAGAAGATGTTTCTAACCTTCAAGATTACCTTGAAATCGCGAATATATCCCGGCCCTCGATTACTCACCCAGGAACAACAACGGCTCTGTATGTTCTTGGGGACGCGCACGAATAATTTCAACGCGGTGCTATCACAAGCTGGTCCTATCCCGCGTGCCCGGAAGGGATGCCCTATATCCTAATCTATCTAACTTATGCTGAGCACGATACTCAGACTGTACGCCATCGAGTACCGCTCATGAACGCCATGATCAATTATCTCCCCAGCAACTACATGTATCTGAGGCGCGACTGGTTTGTTATAGGTGTCGATGTGAGTGCACGCAGCATCGGCTCAGCGAGCAGGGAAACGCCGGGCGACTTCCAAATGACAGATTCCAAGTCGCGTCTTTCACTCCTGCCTCTTTTCATAAGTATGGTCATCCGTCACCTCCACTCCATCCCAGGGCTCGTAAACTTCTACTTCCCTTCGCTCCGTTCGTATTCCTAGCCATGCATGGTTGTACGTGTCCACTCTGCTAGTGTTTGCTTCGTACAGCTAACAGGGCGCAGGCTCGTGCCTTGCATCTAGATGAGTGTGCTCGCATCGCTACCATCATGCATGCTTTCTGACATCCGCTTCAGGTTACGGGACTTTTTCCTCTTCGCATCTGGACCCAGGATCATGCAGGCATACCGGTGTCGCGTTCGAGTGTCTTGAGGTCACCATCCTCTCATCGTGTACTACCATCTTGGCGCCATCACTGCTTCTCGACACACCTTATTACCTACGTAGTCTATACATACTCCGTTCACTGGCCGCTGTATCCAACATGCAACCGGTTATCATATACTTCTAGTGAACACTGAATGTATACGCTGGTAATATGACATCCGTCCTCTGTACGACTAGCTCTCTATAAGCACAATGTATACCGCGCGAAGTACGGATGAAAGATACAATGCCTAAGCAAGCTACTGAATGTCGAGTGTTGCGATCGTTGCGATTCAATGAACAACAGCAGGGTCGTAGTCATACTGGCAATGGCCCACGATACGGTTTGATGAACTTTCACGCGTTGGTGCGAGTGCCGCTACGAGCTTTCTACCGCCGGGGAAACCGCGAAGCGGCGTTGTAGTAGCTAAGCGGCCGTATTGTCGCTGCAGATGTGCTGCAGACTTAAGTCGCTGTAGTCACCACTGTGGATCTCCTGTATGCTCTAGAGCATCAAGATTTTCCTTCACGACATTGCATATCGTTGAATTGTCATAGCGTAATGTCCCAGTACTGGCTGTTCCCTTTTGATACCGTCTGGATCAAGCTCCGTAGTTCGCACAGGATGGGTGCTGATGAAGATGAGGAACGTGTGAAGGATTTGAGAGATGACTAACCACCTGAATTATTTGGTATTGCCGCCTTCCCTTCCGCGCTCACCCTGGGTCCACTGCATTCGCGCGCCGTGCTCCGCTTCACGCTCTGACCCCTCGTCCACTCCCATACCACCCGAGGAACATCATCCAGACCCATTGGAACATGTTTGTGCTATGCATCACGACCGTCGCAAGTCCAGTGCTCGCACCCAGCTCGCCGCTGACATCTCGCCTCGACCTACGTTCTTGTCCCAGCGTCTGCCGCTCGACGATCTGAACGGTCTCAGCACCTATGGCGTGATTGCGCTGGTCTGCGTCGCTCTGGTTGCCTTGTCCCGACATCGATATACGCACTAGGATCGACAACGACGTGGGGAAGGCCGTCCGAGCCGCCTTCCTCGGCACGGCACCACCCGAGCGCCTTCGCTAAGCGCGCCCGCGGCACCGCCCGAGCGCCCTTCAATAGGCGCCCCGGTCCGAGCGTCGACTGAGGATCCCAGGAGAACGTGTGATGCTTTCGCGACTTCAACGCGCTTGACATCCTCGCCCATCCACATATTGCGCCACAATCCCAGTATCATGAGCGAACAATTTACCGACAACACGATCCTTGCCGCTGGCCATGGCATCGCCCAGTCCGGTGTCTCTCAGTCCGATGTCGCGCATCCCGTCGCGCATCCCGTCGCGCGGCATGCGATACAGAACGACGCGCCCGACGACGCACATCAGCCTGCGTTGGACGACACCCACGCGGACGCCGCATCGGCGAATGACGCTCAGGCGGACATTGCACCAGCTCCGACTGCTCACTCGGACGCTGCCAGCCTAGTCTCAGACGCAACGACGATGTCGCGCGATGATATTGCCATCATCCAGGCTGTACTCGAGTTCGCTCACAACACGGCATTCACATCCGCCCACGATGCGACGCATGTCGGCACGGGCGAAGCTCTCAATGCCTTCTCCGCTTCGGACGCAGGAATCCGGGCCGCGTACAACTTCATCCGCGACATCTTGCCTGAGCTCGAGGCTACGCACATCGGCACGAACAACTACCTGTTCGCGGCCGCAATTACAGGCGGTCGCGCGCTCCCACCGAACGCATCACCACTGGTACGGCGTCGCCGCGTGATGAGACGTTCCAATGGCAGTCAGGGCGGGGAAGGAACGGGCGGGGAAGGAAATGATGAAGCGGGAAGGGATGGTAGAGACTTGGATGGCGATGGAGGTGCTGGTAATGGCGACGGAGACGCGGGTGGTGCGGGTATGATGGGTATGGCGTGAAGGTGTGGGTGTAGAAGCGATCTAAGGTGTGTTTAATTGTCGAATTACTCCTTTATCTCAATTGTGCTGACGACTCTGCGGCAGGGTTTCTGATTTATCTGTTGATGCAAAGGATCCTCGGCGACTGTTTTCTTGTTTGGCTTGCTGCGCGCGTTGTATGATTGCACACCAGTTCGTTATTGCTAGCAATCTGAATTCACATTTACTTTCGAGCAATCAACGCGGAGCGAAGGCATCACTGTGGTCCATGGTCCCTCAGACCAGCTTACAGATCCAAAACGCAGGACCTTTCGCCGATCCGTCTAAACCCTCGTTATCAACCATGCAGCAGTTTACACTTGCACCTTGAGCACTCGTCGCCTCGGCTTGGCTCACTGTGCGCGCACTCTTTCATCTGCGATCGATGACGATTCGTTCAAACCTCCGACCCGCATCGCTGTGCTGAGCAAGAGCCGGCACCGCTGCGGCGCCATCGCCTCCCCGCTCAAAGATGGGTATACTCTCATAATTGATGCCCAAGCCCGCCTCATCTCCTCCTGCGTCTTGTTCTCACACGAAGGATGACAGCACTAGGCACGAATAACGCCATCAGGGCTGAAGGATATCTCAAGATCTCAAGGAGTGTATGGTCGAGTAGCAGGGTATGGGTGTGTTTGATGAGGCGGGAAAGGTGGAAAGAAGCTGTTGTCTGTCGTATAGATTCCGTCAATCGGGGCCGAGAACGACGAAGCGCGTCGTGTCTTCTCTGATTGTGGCGAAGGTGGTTGATGAGTGTAAAGGGGAAGGCTTGAAGCTTGATACAGAGAAAGAACCAGAGGGAGATAAAAGGAGATAGAGCAGTGTGATGATCGCTGCGAGGGATGACCACATGCGCGACAATCACGATACTACGTGCCGGCTCGACACGGCAAGTCTTCGCCACCGGGAGGACCTCTGCGTCGTCAACCACCGTCCGTATCCCCGCGCGAGTATCCGAGTATATGCATGTGCGTACGCCTAGATGGTACTACGAAAACGACCATCGCTGAAGGGACACACCCCTAGCCCACTGCTTCCGCCACTTGTAGTCCTGAGCCACACGCTTGATAGCACTCACAATGAGCCTTTGCGGATATGTTGCCTTCTCAGCGACCTGCTGGTCCTGGTGGGACCATGGGGTCGGAGCCGGAGCCCAAGAAGCCCAGGTGCGTCACGGCGGCTCGATGCGAAGATAATCGTACTGACACCCGAACCTTCACGGTGTACGCACATCGAGCCGCCCGGATAATTTCCACGACATTAACAGGGCTTGTACTATACCGTAGCTTCTACGAGCTCGCGAAACCTCAGTAACCAGTTTTATCCACACAATGCGCCGGCCGGTCGACGGTCGTTGATCAGGACTACGACGAAAGCACCGCCAAAATGCTCATCAGCCCTCCAGCCTCTACAGAGTGCCTAGTCGCCGCAGACGTCCATCTCCAGTTTATAGTCATTACCACGGCAGATTAGCGGACTAGGTACGCGTGTTGTATGCGTGGCGAGGTACTGTAGGGGCGGCCAACGAACGGCGGGACCGTTCGGGCTCAAATCCATAGCATGCACTGTAAACGCCACCGCTGCTTTATCACAAGTTGTGTGAGGGCATAGCCGCACGGGTACGTATGCGGAGAGCAGGTCTTCATCGCAGAGGTTGGCAACCGCCGATCGCGAGACGCAGTCGCGTTCTGGCTTTCAACACCCGGGAAGCGTTAAGCGCCACAGCCTTCCCGTTCTTCAAAGTCGACCTTATCCGATTCTTGAAGGCATCAGCGGACAGTAGCACTAATCTAATCGACTTGTGAATATTCCGCGTAAGGAGGAATGGATGCCGCTCTGAGTGACACACCATACGTCGGGTGCATGCCCTCTAAGCACGCCGACGGGTGACTTATCGTACTGTATCCTGCAGTACTAGAGAGGAATACGAGTAGATTTATTTGAACGCGTAATGTGTCGGTATTGTGAATGGAGATGATGAAGCGAAACAAACTTCTCCTGTAACTAAAGACGGTTTGTCCCCAGATTTACACCGATTGCAATGACCCTGCTGTGCACTGCGTCGAAACATGAGCTCTTCACGGGCCTATGCGGAACCCGGGGCGCCAGTGATAGCGGCACCACGAAGCAGTCGCATGACGTCGTCTACAGGAAATACAGGCCCTGACGTCCCGTGTAAGCCAATGTCTACCCGCTGAAACGCTATATCGTACCTTCAAATGAAGCGGCATTTGGTAGTGTCTCGATGAACCATCGCACGGCTTTGGGAATGTTGACAGGTTGGTTCTCTGGGTGGTGCCGCGGCGCATCGTAGCGCCTACGCCGCCGTGGCGGCAGATCGCGCTCAGATTGAGATGGGCCAAGGGGACGCTTGGGGCGAAGCTCGGGGCGGCCGCCTTGGGGATCATATGCATCGCGCCGAGGAGACGTGATGTGCCTCGGAGAGTACGACTCGGAGATGCTTCGGATTGAGTTTTGTTTAACCGACGTCTGTCGATCCCGGGATATTGATGTGGACGGCTTTTGAACGGGACTTTGGGCTTGCTGAAGCGCGTATGCAGAACCAAGATCTCGAGCTGCGATAGCATCAACACCGTCAGACGTATAACGCAACGCGAAGCGCTTGAGAGTGTTATCTGTAAGTAGAAAGCTTCAGTCGGGACGAATAAATGAGCGCATAAAGGCGAACCTTGAGGGTACATCTCTGCCATCCGTCCTTGTATAGCTAACGATGTCGCGAGTCCGCTGTGCTGGTAGTGATGTGTCGCCCAGCGCTCCCAAATGGGCCGCGCTTGCTCTACCCCAACTGAACGAGCTGCCGTAGACACAAGGACTCCCGCGTCTACGTCTGTTAGCATCGGATGTTTCAAAGACTCGAACAATATACTGACTTTTCTCATCGTGAATTAATAACATGAAGTCGAGACAACGCAAGATGTACTCCACCTCGTTACCGAACTTCTCAAGACCCTTCTGGTAGATCTTCGAGGAGGAAGCCTCATCCCGCGTGGAGTGATATTCGAATTGCGCAGCCGCCTCGTAAACTTGCCAGGGGGTGAACTCATCGCTCATTGCTCGGGCAAAGACGTCACGGAAAGACGGGAGCCCTTCCGCGCGACGCGCAGAGCGCATATACATGATCCACACGACGCCGTACTCGCGCTGGCGCTCGGCGAAGTCCTTCTCAGTCAGAGCTCTTTGGTCCGCGCCTTCAGCGTCGAACGGCTTGAGATTCCGAAGTGCGTCCTTGCCGCTGTCACCCTCGCCTGGTCGACGTCCGCCAGCTTCCTTGCACGACATCGTATGAGCACGCAGACTCCCCAGGAAAGTAGTATACAAGTCATGTACGGCCTGAAACCCGTCCAGCCCTCGGGTCTCGAGCACCTCGGCATAGGCGAAATGGAGAACGAAGCTGGTAGCATTCGCAGCAAGGCCGTCTGTGAGTACCAGCAGCTCCTGCTCCTGTTCTCCTAAGCGTTTAGCCCACAATGACCCCATATACCAAATCTCAGGAAAGAAGCGCATGCGCACGAAAGCCGTCTGGTATGCACTTCGCACCCGTGCCAAAAGAAGGGGTCGCTCTGTTGCCTCGAGGTTTAGAGGATCTGATTCCTCCCAACGCAGATAACTTTTCCATGATCCGGCGAGCACACGATCTGCTTGATCGAAACTGGGCTGGTGCGGTAACCAGAGGGCCTGTCGAGACTTCATCCTTGGCCGAATGGCGCGAATATGGACCTGTAGCTGAGGTAGAACCGTGCGCGCATGCAGATACGCGGGAGGCTCGGTCGGGCGTTCATTGACCTGTGAGGATGATGATCACTGTGGTGTACGATGCGAACGAAGCAAGACGCACGTATGCCGAGGTAGAGGTGCCTTCAAAGCGCATGTACTCCTGCCAGATAAGTTCGAGATCCTCGAGCGGGATGCGCAGTGCACGTGCGAAGAGGTCGCTCAAAAGGTCCCGTCGACTCCGGCCGCCTACAGACGTTGTTTCATGCTGTAGACAGTACAAGTTAGCTATGGAGAGCATGTCAAAGAACCCGCCATCATTCTGAGGGACAGTACTACACGTCGACGGCGGAGATCTAACCTACGCACCTCGTCCTGCCACAGAAACTGGAGATAGCCCATCCATATCTTCCCGGCATCCTTGTCGTGTCCGATGCAGTTGATAGCGAGCTCAAAGGCTTGACCCACAGACTCGCGCACGGTGGGATTGTTATTCATACGTCTATGGATGGTCAGCGTGTCACGATGGTGGAAGAAAGCTGTTCGGATACTCACTGAAGGTTAAGAATGTGTGCACTCCACAGTTCTACAGAGACAGTTGTTGGGAGAAAACGCTCGAAAAGCTTCTCTGCGTCGCGGTATTCCCCCGCCTTCAGGATATAATTGACATAGGCGGCCTGTGCCTCGGGCTGCCATAGCATCGCGCTGGCGCCTTAGTTCTGTGGAAACCGAAGTCGACCACGTACGTTGTCGGGATAAACCGCTAACAAGCTTTCATATGCTGTCCTGACTTTTGCGATACTACCCGATTGCTCTGCCAGGTACACGAGTCTGTTCCAGCCATGAGTGTCGTAGCGCGTCTCGCGTAGAGATGTCAAGAGCTGATCCCATTCTAATGGAACTCCAGCGATGAGGGGACTGTTTGAGGGAATCGTTTTGTCGAGTGGGGATTGATTGCTTTCCATAGCTTTGCGACCTTTCTGCGAGATAGTCCGCAGGAACGAGAGCTGGGCGGTCGCAGAGAGCAAGGAAGGCAATCAAGAGAACGAATGTACAACATGTTAGCTGGCGTCGTGCTGATCGCATGACTGCAACTTCACACCGCAGACGTGTATCTAGGTATGTCTTATCATCGATCATCGCTCATCAGGAGAGACGCAGAAGTTCGAGTTCACGTTTTGTGCATCATGGCATGAGGCAAGCCTGCATGGCGCGTCCGAAGGAGTCCGCTCCTGTCCGCTCCCACTGGCAATCATGTGCCTGACGCGGACGACCTCAGTCCATGACGACCTCCAGATATGGGTCTACACCAGATTACTACAACTCTATTGCGAAGTTATGATAAGTTATTGAGTCGGCCAAAGTTCGGGAGTGACGACCAGCTTAGTCAGAGCTGATGACTGATGCCAAGGCTTAGGGAACTTGCCTTCATCCTGCTCGTCCGTCCTCTCTCTTCTTCCCTCCCCCAACACCCTAATCGTCTATCAATAATTCAAAGCCACCCGTTTGACCTACGCCCGATCTAAGAACCATATTTTCACCTATTGATCGCGAGCTTTACCCACTACGCCTCTTGATCCTCAGGCAGACCTAGGAGGCGCTCACGCGAGTCGCGCAGTAGGCGCTAGGCTCCCTGACATCCAACTCTGGCGATTTCCTACAGTATTCACACTGTGGCTTGCGTTTTGACTGCACGAAACCGAGCAGTGTTCAGTGGAACGAACTAGACACGGATGGGGCCATGCGCCTTACCCCTCCTTCCGCTTCGAGACCGTCGCGCGGCGCTCAGCTTTGGTGAGCTGTCGGCTTTCATATGGTCATGTTCACTCGGCAGATCGTTTCTGACCTCATGGATAGATAGCACAAAACTCTATGGTGAATCCTTCGTCAATCTCCTGCAGGAGACATGCCATTGGTCCTCTTTGGGTGCGTTATCTGTCGCTCACTCACGTACTACGGTTCTCATCCTACAAATACAGGGCGGACGAAGGAAGCGTCGTCTACTTATACCATCACCCGGCTATAATTGCAATACGTGTGTCTACTCGTTGAATCCCAATGACGATGCGGAGCGAATTCTTTCTTCCATCACGTTGCACCAAAGCATGCGGCGAAAGACTTGTCTGAGTCCAGAACCTGGAACGCGAAAAGCACATGAATCACTACCGCTATGCACGAGGCAGAACGTCCTATAGTCCAGCCTGCGTGCGCGCGGTTATCATCGCGAAGGCGTAGGCCTGATAAAGGGGACGTTTGCACGGTCTCCACCCTGCAAAAGCCTCACATCGCGTTGTCTACTCGCCCGTCTGCTCTGACACCCTTTTCAAGATGCTATTTTTCCAGTTGCTGGGACTTTCCCTGTTGACCGCGGCTTGCACATATACCGCCGGAACGCTATTCGCTTCGGTCTTGCCACTCTCGCCACACCTCTGCCCAGAACACATCATTGAATTCTCCAAACTGCAGCACGCGGGTGTTGGCGGAACGTCTAGCGCCATGCAACCCGCGGAAGACCTTATCATGGATATTACCGATACGAGAGTGGCATTCGCGATACTACGCACCGCGTTGGACTGGAATGGTCGCCGAGACCTGGCTGCTTTTGTCGCACACCACGATGCACCCTTCGCGCAACTCAGGTCAGCGATTCTTGAGCTGCAGCGCACTGTGCGGCACTTGGATCTCCAGTAAGCCCGTACACTGTTCCTCACAGTACTGCATCCTTGGCTTACGTCGGCTAGGACCATCCTCGTCACCGCAGACCTCGTTTTGGACATCGAGTTGTACCAAGTTGACGTTGCGTCTTCTTACATTCCGCCATTGCTTCGCCGCCACCAACCGTCTTCTCTATTCACAACGTTTGCGCGCGGCGTAGACACCTTCGACGATGCGCTTCGGGCAGTATCTACGACGAGTCAGGCTCTTCAAGACTTGGCCCTGAGCCTTGTGCTCTCGCACGACGACGTACATTTCGTCACCACGTCTACGAACGCGACACTCTTTGGTCTGGGAGACAGCGACGTATACGCAGTTATCTGCGACCTTGTAACTGCCCCTGGTCCCGACATTTCTTTCATGGGATTTGAAACCCAAATCACCGTGTTAGCTTGGCCAGCGGTGCTCAGACTTTGCTTGGAGCTCAGCCAGAGGATCACCTATCTATCGCACGGATATTTCGCCGAGATAGCCGAGCTTCGCCGTAGAGCACGCGATATTACCTGCTCTGCTTCCCCGGGTTCATCCAGCTCGCTGCTCGGGTCGGAGGCTGTATTGGAGTTTATGCGGTCTGGGAGACTGGAAGACGTTCTGGTAAAGTGGTGCAACCTCCAGGCGTTCTATGACTGATCAATGTGGTGCAAGGGTTCTCAAACGATGTTTTCTCGCCATCCGGACCGTCTTCAGCGGACATCATAGGCTCACTACCGCCATGGTAAGATCGCAACAATTTCTCGATCCATTCGCTGTCTTAACTTTGTTTCTCAGGGTAAATAGGACTAGCGAGGTGCCCAAAAGCTCGGGGTGCTTGCCGATTAATTTAGAGGCTGCTCCTTCACTGTTTCGTGTTTTGTTATCCCCAAGTCAGATGTTTTTGTGTCCCTGGTCAATATAGTGTCATTTATCTACATATGTTCACGTCGCTCAAGTCCCAGTGTACGCTATGCGGCTCCGACAACATTGCCTGAAGCGACCTCCGTCACGTCAAACCCTGACGCTATCCGCGCGGGTACGACTTGCCCTTTCCGTCGTGAGAGCCCATGTGAGGCAGCAGCCCGAAGTCGTATTAGGGACACCGACGTCGATCAAAGTCCACGTCGTCTCATACTTTCAGCGAGCAATACTTCATTAGGACGGCGATGAGTGCGGGCTTCCTGGGGCAAAATATTTGTGATATTGAACGGGATAACAGAAGCGCGTCCAGCGTGCAGAAGCGAGCGGACGAGTTTGAGTTCGCGCGCGCGGCGGCATGGCTCTCAGAGCGATCAGACCTTGCACTGCAAAATGCTG
>KV424807.1:0-32767 GCA_001632445.1 Peniophora sp. CONT | reverse complement strand
CAGCAACAGTTGTTTGTGCGCGGGCGTGTGCGGAGCAAATATCAACAAAGTCGACTCCTAGTCGCCTTCTACGCCGCGAGACGCGTATAACGGTCACCTAGCCATACATTTTATGTCCGAAATCAAAGAGTAAGCTCACGGGCGGGAGTCGTCGCGGATTCGGTAAGGTTATTCCCAAGCATTTTGATAAGGGGGTACCTTTTTGAGGCATTTCCATGCATTTCGATCTCACCTCGCACATTTGGATGCATTTGGATCTCGCTGAAGTGTCCCCCTGCCTCCAATCGCTTACAGGACACTCACAGAGCATGCCTGAGACTGCTAGTATACTTGGGGATCATATTTATTCGCAAATTGAACCATATTTATGACAGTCGAAGTGATTGGGGCCTGCCCAAGTGCGAGCAAAAATCTGTGATTCTGGCAAGATTCTAGCATATAACCCTACAATACATGAATCCAAACACAGCAGATAGAGAGGCAGAGTAGATAGGTACATGGTAGAATACCCAGGCAGAGGATAGAGTAGACAATTATAGGCCTAAAGCACTCCAGCAGGATCCAAATGTGTCCAAATGTGCGAGGGGACATCGAAATGCATGGGAATGCCTCAAAAAGGTACCCCCTTATCAAAATGCTTGGGAATAACCTTACCGAATCCGCGACGGCCGATCATCATGATGTGTGGGAGCTCCAAGAATATACGGCCGAGCATCTCAGCTGGAAGGATATCCCACATGGAGGACTGGTAGTTGGCAGCGAGAGCCGCACCAAGAGCAGAACGGAAGTCTTTGACTTCAGCATCGAAGAGATACAGCAGAGTAATAGTATTTCTTCCTCTCGAAACAGATTATGGAGTGTCCTGTGTTGAGGGTAGGTCAAGTGCAGCCGTTTGAGCGTAGTAACACCAGCGCACTCGGACGTCAGCAAAGCATACGGGACTATTAGAGAGGGTATTAGTAGGTAGAAGGTAGTGGTTGCCTCGAGAGCCGGCGCAGGAGCAAAGTTCGGCCCGCGGCCGCTCGCGCCGCCGTGCTGTCACGATCATGTGAGTTTTGTCTCCTCCCTAGTGTGCGTCGACAACGAGCGGACACCTCGTCTTTCGAACTCCCAACTTGCGCTTCTGATAGCCATAGAGGGCATTCCAGTCCCGAGCATAGGTACGAACGGAGTACACGCGTGAGGCCTGTCGAAACCTGGGCGGCGAGAGGCTGACGCGGCGGACTCCGGCGCCGCTTGTCCTTGTCTTCAACCACGATCATCATTTTTAAGCCAAACCCTATTGTTACCCTGGTACTCCACCAATCTACTGTATACTGAATCATCAGACTGCAAAAGCCTACGCCCACCTTGCCCTCCCCACGTACGCACATGGCGGACACCGCGCTCGACCCAAACTCCGTCAAGCTCGCGCCATTGGGACTGCAGCGGAGACGCTATTGGAGACAACTCTGAGCTTAAGTTAGAGCCGAGTTGTTGCTTGAGCTTATTAGGAGCGATGTCGGCTGTGTGCCTCCGCCGAAAGTGGCGGCGCTCGTGAGCCGGTGCGCAATGACAGCCGTAGGCCGGGGAGATGACCACCTGTGGAGATGGAGATATGGCGTCTGGCATTCATTCAACATGTGTACTCACCAGCAGCTCACTACCAGGACAATGGACTTATGCTTCGTGATTGATTTGCGCTAACGCGCCGCAGACTGTCATCATACGTCCTCATACACTGTGTCGAGCTCCTGGGAAATTGGAGTGCTGGCACGTCCATCGACATCGGGTGAGTCGTGTGCACTGTACTAGGCACAAGCGCTCTATCAAATTTTCATGTCCGTTCCGCTCACTACTGTGCATGCCATCATCATCCACGACTCGAAACGACCGGCGGGGCGTCTCCTTCGTCCACAGAACGCGCCAATCATGCGTCGGTGCTCAGCGCTTGTCAAGATCGCCCTGTGCCACACGCGCGTCATGGAGCTCTCTTGCTATTTAAACCGCCGACATAGTTTGCACGAACTGAATGATCAATTCATCACGTACGATGCATGCCATCGGAGGAAAACATAATGATCTCTAGCGTGAGTAGGCGTCCACGCGAGCTCAGCTCGGTTTACGCGCACATTCGGGCTGACTGTGCGTCAGAGAACCCCTCGAGATCAAAGCAGAAGCAAGCACACCGGTCAAGTCGAGGAACTTTAGAAAGCCGGAATGTGCGCTTGAAGCTGCTAGGCCCATGACACACATCGTCGTGACGCATATACGCAAAGCGCGTCGGCGCATACACGGACCACCGCGTCTACGCGCTTCCAACTTCCTTACGCGCCCCTCCACCGCCACCTCTTCGAGCGCGCGTCTTTCTCCACGTCAAATTTCAGAGTTCAACTCCGAACGTGTATGGCACAGAGCTCGGCGCTTGACATCGCGTCAAAGCGCGCAGGCGCTCAGCAGATGTAGCATGGCGCCACACATGGTTTATGTCACTTGAGCCCTACGCCTCTAGCAGTCAGGCTAGTGCACTACCTAGTGCGTTAACTAGATGCCATCGTATGTAGGACTCAGAAGCACGTCTCATCGCAAGCGCTCAATCGATGCATGAAGTGCTTCGTGGCGCTCCAGACAGAAGCACCGCCGCGCGTGTCCTGTGGACCCCGATGCTATCGGTACTACCATGACACGCCCAACGCCGCCGCATGGTCGTAGTGTACTAGTTGTAGACGCCCGACTAACGATGCACGATGTGTATATGCGCAATCGCAATGTTCGTTGACAGTTCCGCGGCCTGTGTACGGAACGTAGTACGGATTGGGGACGGGGTTGCGTTCAGAGTATCATCATGACATCTATGGACTACGGTCAAGAGTTTCGAACTGTATCGCACAAGGTCAGAAACTGCATATATAATATATATGTCGTCACTTCAGAATCACAGAGATCAGGGGGATAAGTAAGTACGAGATACAGAAAGCACAACGAGTCGAGCAGCGTATGTCTTCATACGCATATATGCGTGAAGAAATGAACGATCCGGCTAGAGTGGAAGCTACACATACCACACCCATGCAGAAAGATACAGTAGTACAAGCAACAGCACAACACGCGACACATCCCATGTCATTTTCATCTTCCGGCCACACTCGAAGAGCGCCTACCCGCGCCACACGCAAGCGCCCCGACCACAGCACATCAAGCGCCTCATCCACATCAAGCACGTCAAGCGCCTGCCCGAACGCCAGCGCCAAACGCAAAATCCAAGCGCGCAGCTGGACGCTCCGTCCAACCCAGCTGGTCTGAATTCTACGCGATGAACGCACTGCCCAAATCCGTGTAAGGCTCCCTGCGTTCCTGACGATCGAGCGCGCGCCTGCGGCTGTAGCGCCGGGGTATAAGACTACTGTGGGGCGAGTGCGCACGGTTCGCGTTCCTTCGCTCTTCATTTCCCAGTCTCCATCTGCTTCTCCTTGTTGCTGGGTTCGGCGGTGTTCTGGGGTTTGGGTATTCCGTGTTCATTTCACTGCGGTATTCGTTTCTTCTGCATGTCAGGTGTCCCATTCCGCGGTGCGTCGTTTCGAAGTGTACAAGGCGGATTGCGCTGATTGATCTCGGGGGTGCGCGGGGGGAGGAGAATGAAGGTGGTACAAGGTGGAAAGGACAACATAGTACGGGTGCGTGCAAAGCTGGGCGAAAACGGGGGGCAAAAGCGAGACTAAAACAGGCAAGCAGAGCAGGGCGAAGCATATGCATATACGATCGAAAAGCGGAGAGCGAAGTCGAGAAGCCCAGAAACAGTCCCAAGGAAACGGAAGGCGGCCAAAGTCAACTCTACGTGCAACGCAGGGTTACACGAGCAGCAGCGTCTCCCCTCCGCCAAGCTCGTACACGACGCCTCGCCAAGAGACCTCCTCTTGTCCAGCATCGCGTCGTTGCCAAACGAGCTCCATAACCCTCCTCGCCTCGTCGCAATTACCGACGCCCTCTTCACGCTCGCGATCCAGCCGCTGCAAGACGATCTGGCGTTCGCGATAATCGTCCGTCAAGCATCCCGTCAGGCATATCCCGAACACAACGCTTCGGAGCACGCTGCTGGCCAGCGCGCTCCTCGCAGCCGGTACCGCGTTCAGCGCCGCGAGAGCTTCACCCACGCCCGCGCGAATCTCCGGTACGCGCGGACGATCGCCCGACACCGTCGCATGCAAGTACACCTTCGCGGTCGCACGAAAAATGTTGGCCGTTAACCGTCTGCGGATGCGTAGCTCCTCAGCAGGAGTGGGTGGCATGCCGGCCAGCACGGTCGAGGGTAGAACGGGACTACGCGCGCCCAGAAGAGAAGCCTGAATACGTGCCGCACGATCGACGAGCTCGGGCACACTAAGTGCAGCCCGAGCTCTCTGTGTATCACGCCAAGAAGCCAACGCGGCCGTCTCGGCGAGTGCGAGTGCGGTACTATTATCCGCGCCCATAACCGATAGCATGCTTATTTCATCTGCGTTTCCGCCACCTAAAGGCGGTGGACCGATATACGCTTGCTGTCCCGGACCAGGAGCCCATAGTTCGCGATACTGCTGTAAGAACCGTGGCGCTTGACCGCGCGTAGTGCTCGCAAGAATATCAAACCAGAACGTCGTCTTGATCACGAATCTCTGACTGCTTGACGCCGCACGTAAGACCGCCGCGGGATCTCCCGGTGCACGGTCAAGTGCAGCTGCGACGAAGTCTGCTGCGACGTTCAAGAACTGACCCCATGCGCCGCGACCGCCGCGGAAGAGAAAGGCTGAAACGACGAGAAGACCGGCGAGAGCCTCTTGTTCCGTGTAATGTGATGGACCGAGGTGCGTCTTCTGCAGGGTGAGGCAGATTCGGGCGTAAGTTGAGTTGTCTTCGGAGGTACTTCCGGTGGTGACGAGTGCAGCCAAGTTGTGGTGGTTTCGCCGGAGGGACTGCTGATGAAGCGAGGCGAGAAGACAGACGGCATCGCGGACTGGTGCCGAGTGCTGTATCGTCCGTACGATGAAATCCTGTATCGATGCGTCTGCGAGGAGGTATTGTCGATAGAGCACGTGTGTCAGATAATGTTGGACCAATCCATTCTGGGCGTCCGTCACTTGCGGAAAGACGTTTACGCTTAACGTTTGCGGGATGGTTGCGGTCGCGTAAGCCGCGGGAACATCGTAACTTGCGCCTGCGTAAGGACCCGTAAGCTCGTCTTCGTCGACGACGTAGGTGGTCGAATACGATGCCGGTAGTGTTGACGCGAACACTAGCTGGGGCTCGACGAGCTTTGTGGTATATAGGGCAGACGATGATGGATTACCATGCCCTGCAAGAAAACACGGGCGTTGAGTACAAACTATACACACACAAGGATACACATAGCTAATGGCAAATGGCAACAAGCGAGCAAGAGCAGGAGTGGCAGCGGGAGCAGCGAGGATGGATACAACAATCAATAGCGGTACTGGGACGATTTGACGAGGGACGATGACAGATGATGATGCGAATGGTGGGAAAGCTGGGAAGGCGGGGGGAGCGATAGTGAAGCGTAAGGGTTGTTGTACGAGCTGTACGAGTCGGGTTCTTGCTTAATGTAGACCTTCGACGCACCGTAGCCGTCGGCCACCGCGCCGGACGACGGCGGGGGCATCTGCAGCGAATGATAAGCCTGGGAGACCGATTGCTGCTGCTGCTGCGTTCGGTACCGCTCCGTCTGTGGCGGCGGGATCGAGGGTGGGGGCGAATCGTGGCTGCTCGATTCGGACGACTGCAAGTCGGCGTCGGAAACGAGGGTGAGCAACGTCTGGGCCTCGTCCGCGCGGCCGTTGGTGCCACTGTGGCCCTTGATCATGCCCTGCGCGGCGAGGAACTCCTTGATCTTCTCGCGGAAGACGCTGACATTGTTGTTTTCCTTTCCAGATTAGATCGAAATGTCAGCGCAACGCCGCTGACAGCTTCCATGACAAGTACCTTTAGCCATTCCGGTCGCTTCTGCCCAAAGCCGAGGCATTGCAGCCGTAATCGGACGCACGTCGAGCATCGTCCCTTGTCGTCTTGGGCTTCGTCGCATTTCTGTGTCCCCCAAGTCAGTTCAGCGCCTTTCGCCACAACTCCCTACGCACCTTGCGCCGTATGCGGCACGTGTAGCAGCCCGACTTGGCGCGCACGGAGCCCTTTGCCTTGGGCGGGCCTCCGCGCTTGCTGGGCGCCTTGGACAAGGACAGCGGGGGCGAGCGCGACTGCGGGGACGCGGGGGACAGTGAGCGGTCGTCGTCCATGATAATGACGCAAAGATATTCAGAGTGCACACACAGCCTGGCCGCCCGGCCGTGGTGGCGGCTCGAGCTTATAACCGCCCAAGCCTGCGAAAGCTTGCAATACATCCAATCCCGCATCTGTCACACCCGCCGTGACTGATGGAAAAGACCCCCGGCCACCGCTTTCCGCACGAACGCTCTCGCTCGGGGTTTCATCTCCGCGCCTATCGGTCGTCCAGATTCCCGGGTTCTGATTTCTTCTAACTATACACTGAGAGCTACACTCCAGACGCCGCGTCCCTCTCTCCCCGCCGCGCGAGCAGCGCCCGCACGGCGCTCACCCAGCGTATCTCCTCCTCCTCGCTCGGTGCACTCAACATCAGCGCCCGCTTCGTCGTCACAACCTTGAATACGTGCGCCCCGCCTCCTCCTTCCAATCCCTCTCCACCACCCTCGTACTCGTATTCGAACGCGTCCAGAACCTGCGACAGCGCGATCTGCCTGTGCGGTTTGGTCTCCTGCAAGCAAGATCGGGGTTAGATGGTCCTACAATACAACGCGTGATTCTGGAACACAGAAAGCAGAAACAGAGTTGTCGACACTCGGAATAGGAACCGCGGATTCGCCGGCGCTTGATAGATGCAGATGAGGCGAGCACCTCTCCGAGTAGCTCCTTCCTCGCGAACAAACAATAATACTCACCATGTGGCTCGCACTGTACATGAGCTTCTCGCCGTTAAGCACGAAATATCGCTTGCGCCAGATCTTGCGTTTCTGCCCGCACTTCATCAAATATCCCGACACCAGCGTACGCGCAGGGTCGGCAAGCCCAGCCGCTGCACCAGGCGAGGACGCCCCTGCACCCATGCCCGCCGCAAACGCGCGCCGTGTTCGCGGGCTCGCATCCTCGCTCTCGCTGCTCGTCAGACCGTGCGTCCCGTGCCCGCCACTTGCACGTCTTGGCGTGACGGGGATAGGGATCGGCACGCCCGTTGCACGCTCAGGGCTGGACGTAGGCGCAAGACTGAGCAGCTCCTCCCTCGCCTTCTTTATCGCCGCACACCAATCTGCCGCCTCTGCTGCCGTTGCGGCCTTGAGATAATACGTCCTTGCCGCAGTAACTAGTCCAAAGACATGCGAGTGCCGACGGAGTGAAACGGGTGTACATGCATGCACGTCGGCCAAATCGAGCAAACGATGAAGCTCGTACTCTGCGCTCGACGCATAGTACGCGATATGTGCGCTTCTGAGCACGAACCACCTGCGACGCCAAGTCTTAGGTCGTCGCTCGCCCTTCTTCCAGAGGTAACCCGAGCGCAAATCCGTCTCATTCTCTGCCGCGCCAGTCCCAGAAAGCCCTCGCGTACCACCCGCCCGCCACTCGCTTCCCTGCTCCTCTCCCGGATCATCCTCCTCTTCAGGTGCCAATCCCTCCCCATCATCGTCCTCATCGTCCAAAGCTTCCTCGTCATCCGTAAGTGGTGGTCCTCTTGCCGCTCGCCTCCTCTCCGCGATCGCACCCAGCGCGTGTGCACCACCAGGCGAGCGCGAAAGCGAAGAAGGTATCTCTCCCGTATCCGACTCGTACTGATGCACGTCAGAGTCGCGGTCATCGAAGAGCGCGCCGGATGGCGCAGGCGAGATCTGACGAATACGGCGCAATGTCAGATGCATGAATATGGAAACATTATATGGTGGCGTAAGGAATGTGCTGTAAGGCTAGATGCGCACCTTTGGTCGTACTACAGAGTGTATAGACAGTTTCCTCGTCACTTCCTGCGGCGTAGGTGGCGCCGCTGGTGCCGCGTTGAATCCAGTCGCCATAATCGAGGTGTCCTATCCCAGAAACAATAATCTCAATTGTCAAGTTCTCCAAGTGCAAGTTCCTTCCTAATTGTTCTGTCCAGTCAATCAAGTATGAGAGGTGTAGATCTTCGCTGTCAAAACCACAAGAGCAGATCAGGGTAAAGTTCAGAGATCAGACGGGGCGCTGTCAAGGTCGGATGTCGCAGGCCGCAAGGCGGGCGTGGCGGGGTCGCACGGTGCACGTGATGTCTACTAGTTCTCTTTGCTCGTTCATCGTGACGACGAGCTAACGTTGCTTCCGCCCTGGACGATCGGCGCGGATTACGGCGGAGCGTGTGGACGCGCAATTCCGCGCAGGGATATGTTTGAACGTGCGATGGTCGATGCGCTGCACATTCGCACCCAAAAGCCTCGTTCGAACTTACTTTCATTTGGATGTCTTCAAGATCCGTACCGGCGAAGCCTCCTCCAAAGAGCATCAGATCATCTTATCTCGAACTATGCGCAGGCAGGAGGCAGATACATGAAAGGTAAACAAGGGATAGGTACGGCACAAGAACACGAACACGCTTTAGCGCGCGCGCCAACACACCGCGCCCCGCCCCGATTCCAACTCCGACAACCGCTCCGCAGTCACCCGCCGCCCACCACTTTTGGTAGTGCGGGGCCGTGGCCGCCGTCCGGGTCATTCCGCCCTCGACCACACAAGCGCCCTCTTCATGTCACAGCGCTCGATGGTGACCGTCCACACTTCTTCGGATGATTCAGAGCGCTCATCGACCCCGTCGGCCAAGTGGCGGTCTGGCGCGCGCTTGCTAATAAACAATGGTAGATGCTGTTTAGTTCTCGATAATACGGGCGTGGGCGCAGGTTCAGCGCTTGCAGTGCGGAAAGGCGGGGAAAGTGACTGTGTTGGGTATGTGGCCCGAGCGCTTAAGTTGGTTGGGCCTGTGAACTGCGACGAGAACGCGATGAACGGCTTGTCGGCGGGAGCCCAGGTAAAGGGTTGCAAGCTGCTGTTGTTCGACCAAAATACGTACAACAGATGGTTATCGCTGCTCGTTGTGCTTGCATAAACGCATGGAGAAGTCAACCTCGCCGATGAACATGACTACGCACGACGTGCTCGCATCTCAGGCGCCGGCGGCCCTTGCGCGCATGCCCACTTCTTGAACGAATGCAACTGTCGACATCGCGTTCTCCGCCTCGAATCGTAACTTGATTCCAGGCCGCCGAGGTCGTACCCTGCCGGCAATACGGGCAAGCAATGAATGCATACTGTAAGAGCCGACAAGTCATTATCCGCAAACGTTCCGGACGAGGGACGAGCGCTCCGAGGGGCGAGAAAGAACCACCTTCGAGTCGGCGCTCCGATATTCCACTTGGAGTGTGTGAGGATGGTGGCGGCAGGGCCGATGTGACGGGAATCGGGCATCAGCATACTGCTGAAGAAGAAGCTTGCGCGACATGAATAGAAGGCGAGTTGGGCCTGGAAGTTGAAAAGCTGCTGACGATACGCTATACGGGACGCGAGAAGGCGCACCTGAAGCACTTTTGATAGAGGTCCACGGCTGCAACGCGGCGCACCGAGCTCGAGCGTGACCTTTGCCTCACAACGTACTAGAAGCCCGAGCAGCGCACAGTCAGCGGGTTTCCGGTAGCACGCAGGCCGCCGATTGAGCTTCAAGCTTCAAAATACCGCTCTCTCGACTTGGCAGTGGGAGGTCGTTGTGGGGGAAGTCAGATGTCCTTGTACTTTCCATTCTAGACGCCCGCACAGACAGCGCAATCGGGCACTCATCTGCACGCCGAACGTCACCTGTCTACTCAACAGACCACAACGACTGACAGCGAACGCGTAATGGTCGAAAAAAGGAACAAGCAACACGCCCCGGCGTCTCCGTACTCTCCGGTGCAGACGAGTCCAGACTCGAAGATCGTACCGATTCATGGTAGAATGACAGGCGCGGGGCTTTGGAAGAAGCGAAGAATGTATGCAGATGGAGGCGTGCTTGTGGGTCCACGCGAACATAGAGTAATAATACACGCCGCACCCGCTCGTCCGCACAACATTCGCCGCCACCCTGGCAGGTAGCTATACATTTGCAATGGTACCCTGCAGTACAGCTGGAGACTGGAGTGTGGAGGATTCGGAACCGGTACGGCCAGAACAGAATACCCTGAACAAGCAGACGTGCGACAACATTCCAAGCTCCATATGGACAGATCGCTCTCCCGCACACGAGGATCCTATGGTGACGAATAGAGTCGGTGGGTCCCGGAAAGTATACAGTCTTTCTGTTGATTCAGAGACGCGTTGTCGTCTTTAGACATCCCTCGGCGGGGCGCCCGGTGACGACGACGACGTACAACAGTGCAACGCAGATCTACCTGATGAGAACTCGGAGTCGGCGGAGGGGTCAACGATGGTCAACTTATCCCGCTCCAGTCAGCAACTGTATCAATAACTTCGCACATACACCGAATAATGCCGACTTGTGTGTGGTCACCTTGCCGTGGCGATTCGTGGGCCCGGGCCTGCTGCGAAGCCTCCCTGAAACGAGAGACTCATTCGAGACACGAGCTCAAGTACTGGCTGCGGACAGATGCGACAGAGCTCAGAGCACCATGGGGTATGGGGGAGATTGAACTCTGGACTCGAGTCCGGGATGATGAGCAGTGTGGGACGCAGTGTGGTCAGATAGGGGCATTACGCCGGCGCTTCACAGCGAACGAGATTGAACTTCTACGCCCGAACACTCAACATCGATCGTAGCCGTGCATGTTCAAAAGTACCTACGGCATACGCTTCTGGCCAGCTACAGCTCGATGGCTTGCGTGAGCCTGCGGAATGCGAGCGGCGACCCCGTGAATGAACAGTTTCCAGATAGGTAGTCCATCGAGCGAGGCCGAGTATGGTTTAGCTGTAGCTGTAGGCGGCGACGTGCGGCGAGCTGCTGTCTTCTTCAGCCCCTGGGGGATGTTGTGATTGTATTGCATCCTGAGAGCTGCGGACAACCTAGCATGACCGCACTCGCGATGCGATCCCTGCGCCCACAGCCTCGATGCAACAGCGGCGCAGACGTGCGGGCGTGACGGTCCCGAGATGGCCGTGACAATAGTTGAGCTGGAGGGCCCAAAGAAGTGAGAAGACTCCCCAAATCCAGTCTGGCAACTCTACACGGTTTCGAGTCGGAAGGCTGACGGAACGCAGCGGACCTGTGCATCTCCCGCCCCATCCTGCCTACAAGCCCTCCCGCCATTCCCCAACACCTTCCCGCTTCCTCGCTCGAGACAGACCACGCCCGGTGTGGCCCTGCGCGGGAGGTTAGCAGAGAGACGCCCGTTCGGCTTGGGCGGGGAATGAACTCGTGCCTGCGAGTGCCCACGGGTGCTTATCGAGATGGGCGGCAAGCGCGGAAGATAGAGCCCGCGAGATGCACCGAATTGGGAAGGAAGTGGGGAATCAGGGGCACGGCGGGCGCTAATGACGGTGTTGTATGATGCATGCGTATGCGTGCGAGCACGAAGTCGAAGTCGGGAAGTACTTCGGCGTGCATGGAAGGTGAAGTTGGAGGTGACGGAGCAGGATCTAGACGCGCTGGGTATTGTTCGGCACGGATGCAAAGGTCATCGGTCAACGAGGCAGACGGCGAGGGACTGAGCGCGACGAGCCAAGTCGAGAGGATGAAAGCAAGGTAAGTATCCACATATCCTGAACAAGTTCGCCGCTGCTCAAGGCACATCATCGGCTGCATGTGCTCGTTCATCGCAGTCAGTTTGTTGCTTTCGGGCCGTATGTGCAGGCACATCTACGAGAACGTTCAGATTCAGGACGAGAGATATTACTCCCGAATCGTCAAACCCTGGCGCGAGGCCGGAGTGCACCAGGGCAAGGTGCGGCCAGCTGCGCTAAGCTAGTAACCGTTTGGCACATCGGGCTCTGCGAAGCTGGCCATAGCTAGTCTGGTACCGTCGGTGTTCAGGTGGCAGCATGAGACGTGGGGTATTCGGGACGGGCATCTTACCGTGTGCAGGTGCACAATAGAGACGGGTGTAGAAACCGTATTGCCGAACGTAATAACTGGAGATGAACTGGATCGCTCACACAGTCCTTTCCAACAGAGCTTCACATCTGCAGTCGAGTCGACTGCGCGAAGATACTCACTACTTTGCTCTGGGCAACGAAGCGTCGAGACGAACGTTCGGGGCAAGCGAGTTGGGCTTGGCCAAAGCCTGCTGAAGCGCGCGAACATGGTGCACGTGAAATTGCCTTTTTGGGGGCAGATAACGATCATCGCGTCGTCATCATCGCCTGCCCCAGAGTCGAAGCCACCCTCGAGCTCACGCATCGCCAAGCACCTTACCTTCATACCTTCATCATCATGTCTCAAGCAAAGTTCGACAAGGCTGTCAGCATCGTCCAGAGCCTGCCCAAGGACGGCCCGATCAAGCCATCGCAGGATGACCAGCTCTACGTACGCCCATCGCTTCATCTCACCCAGATATGGTGATAACTGACATCGATGTGTGTAGTTCTACGCCCGCTACAAGCAGGGTATGTTCGCACGTAGTGTATGTGCTGCGTAAAGCCTGACGAAGTTCCGTTGTCAGTTACGGTCGGTGATGTCAACACGGCTCGCCCGGGCATGCTCGACTTTGTTGGCAAGGCCAAGTGGTACGTACACGCGATCTACAACATAAAGGTTTATGTGAAGTCACTGATTGTATAGGGATGCGTGGAAGAAACTCGAGGGTACTTCCAAGGAGACTGCGCAGGAGGAGTACGTCAAGAAGCTTATCGAGGTACGTAGCGTCCATCTCTACTTGCTGTCACGATCTAATCATCGTCGCAGGTCCTTGAAGCTGCCGGCAACGAGGAGTCGAAGAAGTTCATCGCCGAGATTGAGGCTGCATGAGCGAGTGACAATCAGACAGGCCTGTGAGAGCCTTTGAAATGCATACCTGTACTACTATAACCTCAACACGACCCTGTACGTGCCTCGCTTTATCTGAATCGGAGCGGGTATACACTCTATTGCGTTTCTCTTGCTTCCTCGTCTCCAAGCTTCTGTCGAGGCTACGCCAGATGTCGAGAGTATGATCCAGGTCAAGCCGACTGAAGTCTGGATGTCATTCAGAAGCCTCGAGTGCGCCACAGACCGCTTTATCTCACTCGCATTCAAACTGTGGACGCAGGGACTCACAGGACACCTCCCCTGATGAATCCGCACGAGTTGCGCACCTCTTTGCCAACGACAGTCGGACAAAGGGCGCTATGTCCGGAAGAAGCCTGAGGGCGCTCCGTTGGGTGATCTGCGGGGTGGAAGTGCGTATGTAAAGACGCCCATAAGTCGGAGCGCGCTTGCGCTTTGTTCAACGGTCCATGTAGGTCCACGAAATCACCGGGAGCGAAGGGAGGGTGCGAGTCACTGTGTGGTAACCGGTCCGGAAGGTGTTGCTGCTCTATCAGCTCTATCTGCGTCAGCTCGACCCTTTTCGTGCGGTCGTGCTGACCTGTGCTGCGTTTTCCGCTCTCTCTTCCGAGAAGACATATCGAGTGCGAATCGAGCACCTTTTACGTCTAAACAGCTACTCTCCATGTGCCTTCCCTCGCGACATCGTACCAATCATGGACGCAATGGTCTGGTGATCTCCTGTGCAGCTCTCGGTACTGTTTCTTTCGCCCTGTGCCCTCGTACACGTTCAAGGGCGACGTATACAGGGCGCTTCCATTTGCTCTACAGGCCTTAATCTCACTGCGGCCGAACAGTTGGACATCCGCTATCGTTGCTGTATGTGAAAGCTCGCAAATCTGGACCCACTCCTCGTGGACCCACATCAGTGTAGCGCCCGCCACAGTGATGTGCGATAGGTGGCCCGCCCGGCGCTTCTCACCGCCCGCGACCCGGGTGCGAGGCCTGCGAGCGGTTACGGGGTCTGCTGCGCGCCTCCGTCATACCTGACCCTTCTCGGTCGGCCAAAGCTCTGCGGTTTCCTTTTCTCGACGTGTCTACCACGCCTGGGGCACGACGCGCCGTGCTCGGCTGCGCCGCTCGCCTCATTTCAAAGGCACTTCGACCACGCCGTCGGCCTCAGAGTGCCACCCGACGGGCGCTTTACTCTTCTCTCGACTGTGCGGTCAAGATCTGAGGTCAGACGACTTCGACCTGCGGGCTTAGCACGACGGCGAGCTCTTCTTGTAGCGTGACGAGCTCGAGTCTTCTGGCTGGGCACTTCTCCGCGACTGCGAACAGCACAAGAGTGTTTCCAATGAAAACCGTAGAGTGGTACCGACGGTTGCTGTGAACGAGTGAGGTGAGTATAATGCGGTCGCGCTGGTTATAGACTCGGCCTTGTGGGGTGCGCGGGCTTATTTGGGAACAAACCGAATGGGGATTCGGCGCGGGCGGCTTTCCGCGCTCACTCGGCCAGTCAAACAATGAGGAGTATCGGAGTTGTGGCCGGCTCTTGCCAGGGTATGACTTTATTCCAGAGAGGTCACCGTCGCTCATGTGTTCGAGATCATACCTGTCTGCTCAGCTGTTCAAGCTACTGAATTACCGTATTTATCTAGAACAGAATAAGGCGTACAGCTCCCGCGCGGTCTCCTGAAGCCTGAGCCACTCGGATTGGCTGCCGTCCTGTACAAGCATGGCTGGCATTTCAGGGTTGCGCCTGCGCCAAGCGTGAGGACAGGGTCTGGTGCGTGCATTCAGTTCATACAACAGCTGCTAGAAGCATCTCGATTAGCAGCATGCTGTCTTTGGAAGACGTTAATGTAGGACTCGACCACAGCACTAGAACTGGTACAGCACCTGGGCTGCCTGTAAACATTTTTCGAGACCGCGATCGTTCACGAGCGGAGACTGTGGCGTTCCTTGGAGTCAAGCAGCCTGAATAATGCCTTCGTCATATGCCGACCATTACATGTTTTTCGCTGACCAGCGTGTAAACCATCCGAACAAGCTGAAGACCCACATAGTAGTACAGCCTATCAAGCCACCACGAGCTTCTCCCGCGACATTGTGTTGCGATCTCGGCGGAAGGCACTCTCGGAGAGCTATAGGTTGTTTCAGCCGCAGTCTCCAAGCTCGCCCCACTACAACTTGAGCATCTGTCAAGAAGAGTGTCCACGACCTTGTATTCAAATGCGTACACGTATAAGCCAGAAGCGGGACGTCAGTGTTAATCAGAGATTGGTTCGGTGTGGAAGTATTCTCATGGCACGGATTAAGGGCGGCCGTCTTCATTGGCCACACCTTGCTCATACGAGCAGAAGAGAAGAAGCATGCATGAGAAGCACGTACATTTGCCTACTATCCGGTTCAATTATGAATTGTCAGTCACGCCTTCATGGCTGCGCGTGGAAGTCCAATGCAAGTTACAAAGCAATTTCGTCGCGCTGACGAGTCCTATGTTGTCCTTAGTCACTTGCACGTTCGCCGACTTCACCGATTGACCGAACTCTGCGTGGATGTTGTGCGATCGAGAAGCTGTAGAAGCACTCGGGCGTCCAAAATCTCCGCCGCATACACTCCCAAAGCAGACAAGACAAATGTTAACTTCTCCCGTCGCATATGAAATCAAAAACGAACAAGTGAACATAAGTATGCGCTGGAAGTGAGCAACATGGAGGCTCGTCAAGCATTCAGATCGGTATGACACTAGGCGCTGGTGCGACCAGAGAGATGACCAAAGGGATTTGAACGAGATATGACGAGAGACAAGACCGCAGAGCCGAACGGCTTGAACATGCTCATCTACATGCCACCTTGAGAGAAAGACGTGTTCGAACTGGTGATAGACGCCCATTCATTCCATCCGAGCGTTATTGAGAAGTGCATAGGAGAGACGCCCATGCAAGATACCTCGAAGGGGATAAAACTGGCGCAGTGCACCCATTCACGAGACTGCTGCGCCTTGTATGCTGGGTCGCAGATGCCTGGAAGGCTGGCAACGGACACGAACAAGCGGCCAAGCGGCGGCGGAAGGAGCCCACCGTGTCTTCTGCTTTGGAACAACAAAGCTACTCACTTGATCCTCGGACGTGCCTACAAAGAGCCGGCCGCTCAGGGAAGCGCTATCAAACCTGCTCGTGTGTAAGATGGCCAATAGCATGATCGGCCACATATACCTATGCGGTATAGGTCCGCTTCATCGATTCTCTGAGCCAATTGTCGAAGCCGCTTGCGAGGACTGGCAGTATCGGCGGCAGTGTGGACTTGTGCGGGGAAGAAACCTCTAGAAGACTGACACCACTGCCATGCATATCCAATATATTTGCCCTATAGTGTCAGATGTGTCAACGAAGCCCCATCGCTAGGCCAAAGCAAGCTAAAGCTTTTGCCTTCATCCCTTCCAAGATCAAAGAGGACCTGAGGCCAATGGACAGCGACTGTGGCTAATAATCACTGCCGGGTTATCGCGACAATGAAGCCGTCTAGAAACACCTCCTGCATCGCAATACGCGGTCACGGACCCTATCAGCTTTCATGTGAACGTCCGACGCGGTGATAGACACGATTGGTTGAGCACACCTTCGAGCAGAGACATCACTTATATGTGCCCGACGCCCAATTACAGTGGGTTAGCATTCAGCCACTGAGATAGCAAGTATAGAGCGCAGCTTTACAAGGGCAACAATCAGAGTCGTGAATTAGACCGGGCTACCGAACCGCGCCGACGGCACTCGCGAACAGCTCGATGACTGTGATGATGATGACGATATGATGAGGCAGTCGATAACGAGTAAACAGCCATTGACAGGCCAGAGGCGTAGGCGACGCGCGGAAATCCTTTGTGCTTACAGTACTTCTCGTGTGTCCCAAACTTCAGCGCGAGCACGCGCGGATGGATGTGTAGCATCGCAAACATAAGATATATGCCTAAACTGCCTATGGTTATCGATATACATCCTGACGTCAACTGCAGCCCGTCGCCTGCAACATAAGGCAAGTTCCCTATCATCCGGAGACCACCAGCGGGATAGGTCAAGTACCACGAAAAATATTTTTTGATGGTGACGAACTACACAGGACTCAGCAGTAGAAGTGAATATCATCGCTTGAAGAACATCAAGAGTGACCACCTTGATCACTACGAGAACAAGCATGTTCGAAGCTTGCAACAAGTAAAGTGAGTAAATATGCGCTCGTCAATATCCTCCGAGTGGCTCCATTGCGCGCGGTGACGCGGCGACGTCAGCGCGCCCACAGCGATCAAAGGTGCCTCATGTCAAACAAGATGTGTATCTGCATGTTCGAGCCACAAGAGACGTTCTAAGTGTCGACGAGAACAACCATGAAGAGAGTCCTATGCCTAGCAAGAGTAAACATGAAGGGAGGAAGCAAGAAAGACGCGCGCGGCACGGTCTGGGCCTGTGGGAGCGCGTGGTCCGGCCAGGGGCACCTCAGCACAGCGACGCCATCTCCACAGTTGCACCAATTCCACTCGCTCCTCGTCGCCCACGGCTTCTCTTGACTTCATTCTTTACGATCCTCACGACCGCAACTCAGAATCACACCACTACCTCGGCCTCTGCATGCAATACTAGTTTACCTTCTCTTCTTTCGCTCACTATCAACGCAGCGCAGGTGCGCTACTGTGGTTCTATAACGCGACACGAACTCGTACTGATATAATCTTCCAGCATGCGACAGTCGTTCGCGCTTGCCACACTCTTGTATACCCCTAGCTTGACATACGCCTATACGGCTGTACCAAGGTGTGTTGCGTCTCTATCTGCCCGATTTGCCTGGCTCGCGTCTACCTCAATATGTGCATTTGCGCTCATCCTACTCTCGCATCGGCACCGCACAATACTCCACACATGAACGTTCTGGGTAGTTGCCTGGTCGTGCTTGGGTCGTGCTGGCATGAACATCGCTTGTCACGAATACGCGTGCCTTGCTCAGATAGGCAGCCTCAGCACCTCAACGGGGAACGGCGCCGTGTTGTCATACCAGACACGCAAGCCCTGGGCATAACGATCGCCGCGCTGTCCGTTCTCGCATGTTATTCAATATTCAGCTTCCTTGGCTGAGCTCTTTGCTGTGTGACTTGACTGCGCAGCAACTTCTTGTTGCTCTTCCATGCCTTCCATGCCTCGTGTGGCTCAACCTGTCAATCAAGGCGCTCACGCTCTATTTCCTCAGATGGGCGCAAGCCGCCGCTGTATCATCAAACTCGCTGTACATCTACGGAGGCCACACAGACCAATACAACCAATTCACCTATGACAACGCACCGTGGAATAACGACCTACTCTACCTCAACCTCGGCGCCTCCTGGGACCCAAATTCGGCACCATGGAGTGTCATCGGTGGTTCGAACAATGCCTCATCACCCGCATACGGCCCCGGGCTCGCGTGGGGTACGCTATCGGCATTCGCAGATAGTCAATTCCTTCTATTCGGCGGACAGGCGGGTCCGCTCTCAGACATTGTCTTGCAGGACAACAACGACTCCGCCGTATTAATCAACGTCTGGAACCGCTACCAGCCTAGCCTGACCAACGAGACGAGCTCGTGGGCTGGCGAACCTCAGCGTCGTATGCGTCATTCCGCCGCAACTGTCGGCGGGAAGGTGTACATTGTTGGCGGAGAGCGAGCTGATGGCTCCACAAATGGCTTTGGCGATCACTACGTCTTCGACCCCGCAGGTCCCTCCTTCTCCCTCCTCCCTACCGACGGCGCGCCACCAGACATCTATGGCCACGCAACACTTCTGCTTCCCGACGGACGCATCATCGTACTCGGCGGCTGGCACCAGAGTCAAGGTTCCTTCGTCTCGTTCAGTCAAGTATGGCTATTTGATCCGTCATCCAACTCGTGGTCCATGGCGAACGTCGACTCGAGTAACCTTCCTGACGGACGTCTGGGCTTTTGCGCTACTGCGCTCCCCGATGGTCGCATCATCATCCAGGGGGGAGGCAATTCGGGTTCTGGTTTCGGTGAAACCTTTTCGGACGGTTGGATACTGGACACAAATCAGTCGCCCATGAAGTGGGAGGAAGTCCAACCGCTTTCTCTTCTCGGTGCTCGAAGAGATCACTTCTGCGTAACCATTGGCTCTGACGTGCTCATCGGCTTCGGTACGTAACCTCAACTATTCCTTGTTATAATAGCTGCTCATAGTGCATCTTTAGGCTATAGCAGCAATGGTCCTGCAGACGCCAATATGCACGTCTACGACCCGAACGGAAGTTCCTTCGTCTCGACCTATACTCCCCAGACTACGCCCTCGACGCAAACCACGGTTCCGCCGACGGTTCCAACTACTGGCTCCGGAAGTGGTGGCGGTAGTGGTGTCGGAAACACTTCGGGCGCCGCTGGCGCTACTGGCTCAGGCTCAGGGCCCGGAGCGAGTAGAACGTCGGGAGGTGTATCGCCAACGAGCACTGGTGGAAGCGGTGGTGGAGGAAACGGTAATGGGAATGGGAACGGAGGTGGGGGTAATGGGGGTGGAAACGGCGATGGAAATGGAGGCGGAGGCGATGGAAATGGAAATGGAAACGGTGGTGGGGGCAACGGCAGCGGCAGTGGAGATGGTGGCGACGGTGTGGCGGGAGATGCAGCAAGAAAGAGGACGACAGCCATTGTCATCGGCGTTGTTCTTGGCGTACTTGCTCTCGTCGCAGGCGCTGCTGCTGCCTACTGGTACCATCGCCGCCGTCGTATGGCTGCTGAGACCGCCTTCACGCCTTTGGATGGAGAGGACGGTGATCACGCGATTCCTGTGGTTGGCGCGAACGAGTACTCTGAGAAGGGGGGTCGTATACTTTCCGCTGTCCCACTCTTTGGCTTTACTCCTCACCGGCAACAGCGAGTAACCCGTGGACCCAGGAGAGACATGCTTGCCGATGAAGACCGCTCGTTCAACTCGGGGAGTGGTGGATGGAGCTTCACAAATTGGCGTAGAGGTGGATCTGGTTCTGCACACAGTCGGCTGTCTCGCGATGCTAGCGATGCTAGTTCATGGAGCTGGTCAAATACCGCTACTAGCCGCACTTCGAGCGTTCGTTCGGCGCTCGCCGCACTCGGCCTTGGCGCTGCCGCTCGTGCTGGAAGCAACCGCAGGTCACAACGCTCCCATAGCGAAAAGCACAACCACGATCCGTACAGTGACGAGGCCGCGCTCATGGCTGAGGGTCTTGCGGAGGAGGATATCCAACGACCACGAGGAGGCGCCCCAGGGCCATCTGGTTACATGTACAGCGATCCATTCGCCGACTCGGACGCGGCAGAGCGAGGCGAACTCGATGTTCTGCACGATGCAGGACTCGACTCCGACGCAGAAGATTTCAATGACGTGCGAGTCATGCGAAATGCTCCTCATCCTGCCTTACGGACCGCGCTGCCGCCAACCGCCGACTTCGTACCAATGAGCCCACTGATCGAGCAAGCATCGCGCCACTCGTTCTCTAGCTCTTCCCAAGCGCATTCATCCCAGCAACATACCACTAGCTCTGGCTCTCAAGGTCTAGCGCTGAACCCGTACGATTCTATCAGCTCTGGGTCGCATTCCAACTCTGCTGGACCGCATAGTCCGCGACCGAGTTCGATTTTGGATCACAGTTCCTCCCCCGCGGGCGCTATGTCAAGCGTTCGCCGTTCTGATACATGGTGGCGTCGCCTTGCAGAGTCGTCATTACTACCGAAGCGGCGACAGTCAGACGCGTCAGCGCGTACTTCGGCTTCAGGCTTCGTGGACGACTTCCGCGACCCCAACCCACTTCCACGCACTGCGCTGCATCCCATCAAGGAGGGGTCGCAGCAACCGTCCCCCGATTCTCCACGGAGTAGTCGGCATCGCGGAAGCTCGGGCGAGGAGCGTGTCAAGGGGATCCTGGGAAAGATCGGCCATGGCAAGAGTGTGAGCTCAATCCAAACGGCGAATAGCGAGACGATTGAGCGCGTAGGGGCTATGAACATCGTGCAGCGCGACGGCACCTATGACTCGAACTGGACGACGTCGCCAACGGAGACTGACGAGTTCGGCTTCGGGCATGCTGCAGGAGCAAGTAGTAGCTCGCAACGACGCCCGCTCGTCGTGCGCTCGCATCCATCGGAGGTCTCTCAGATCTCTCAGACCGCGACGGAGTCATCTGAGGCCATGTTCGACGGAACCCGCGATGGTACGCCCACACGGACGGATACGCCGCTTGGGACGACCGTCGCAGGACATACGCCAGAAGTTTCAACCATCAGCTCGGGCGGACTGCATATCAATATTCCTCAAGCTGTCCTCACCGCGCCAAGCGGACCTCGCTCGCCTGGTCTTCCCCACTCACCAACCCTCGTACCACGGCGTCTTCATGAGTATGAGCGTCGCTTGTCACAAGCCGCACCAGTGGTCTCTAGCGCTGCGCGGCCTAATCTTCCACATCGTGGTTCGAGCAGCCCGCGTGCAAGAGTGCAGTACGGCCTGGCTCCGCGCGCGAGCTTGTACGTTGCAAACCCAGACGACGCAGCCTAAGGTGGCTGCTGTTACTCTCTCCGCATCGCGTCATCCTTCTCATTTATACCTTTTTACTGTGCATGTGCTATGTGTGTACCGCTTTGTTGGACTTCGGACTTGTACTTTTGCTGTATCTTTACGACTTGATTGTTGCATTCGCCTTCACGACACGAACTCATGATCTAACCGCTGTTTTCTTTCGACTGGTTTCTTGTTGTCCCCGACCTTGCCTTCTGTTTGATCATCCTTTTGCTGGATGCTCGGGGTCGTGTACTTACCTCTACCTGCTGTACTAGACCATGTTCAATAAGACTATCTTTTAGTCGCTGCTAGACGGTGAGGACACCGCTGCGATGGCTTATCACAGTAAGTACTCGTTCCGGCCATGATGCATGATGCTTGAATTCTTGATGCCGGTGCTCATAGAGATCGTCTATCCATTGAAGCAAGTTGCTGCTACGAACCTGACCATCGGAAACGAATGCGCCGGCGGCGCGGGCACAAACTTGGGCCACACAAATGATCATCCGAGACAGTAACGGGCCACATCAACGGTCACAGCCTGCTTCAGGTACATACTAGGGCCTCAAATCCAATATGACCGGCCAGTGCCCTCGGAAACAGATCAGGCGTAGAGACACGGAAGGATCTATGCTTACAAGGCCGGTAGGATCTTTGGACCTGAAGGAATGATGCCCTACAGAAGTCCTTCGGGAAGTCCCAAGAATGTGACCGAACGAGCATGAAATGCGACGAACTTAGAGGGACCCTCCCAGCTTCTCTGTCGTACCGCGTCAGTGCTCGAACGTTCCTGGGAATGCTTAAAAGTATACCATTAGCCGAGAGGGTGTGCTAGCTGGAGTGCATGACTGAGAGCTGCGAGGGACCACGAAGAAGGTAGAAGAAGCGTGATGCGGAACTCCGGACGATGCACGCGAACTGAGGGGAATGAAATGGTAGGTTGGGCGTAGTACTTTCGAGATTGTGTAGTAATGTGTGAGAACACGAAGGAACCACCACGAACGATTGAGACGAAGAGATAAGCAAACCGACGAACTGCTAGGAAGTGCCAGGGATTGCAAAGGGTATACAATCGAAGCTGCAGGTATCGGCAGGAACTTAGGCGGTCGTGTAGAGTAACGCACGAGAACAGAGAGGAACTTAGGGGGACCGACGAGTGGGATGCCGAAGCACTAAGAAGAATCGAGACGAAGTGAGACGAAGAGGTGCCGCGAACGCACCCGAATTCACAAGCACTAGGAAGAACAGCGCCGCACGACGAGAAGGGTAGCCACTGCACGGACAAGAACCTGGAGGAATGGGGTGCATCTACTGGTAACCTGGACGTACTCCCAAGAAACACACACGAACACACAGGAACAGTTAAGAACTGCAAATAATGCCATTAACAGCGACACATCGCGCAGCTGTATTCGACGGGGTATATAGCAGTCTGTTAAATACTAGTCCATCCAGCAACCGATCTCCGACCCCGACGACGATTGCGGCAACACCACCGTGACTGCCGCAACGCGATCTACTTACGCAGCCTCCGAGCTCGACTCCAACGGGCGCGATGCCTTGAACGCGTCGAATGCCTTCTCCCAGTGCTGATAGTTACAGTAAGTATGCATCGTGATCGGAAATGGAAGCACTACGTACTTCTTTCATATGAGGGAGCTTCCTGACCCCATTCCAACGGGCGAAAACGTCCTTCTTCGGTGTACCGTCGCGCGCCTCGTCGTTGGCCAAGCCTTCGTAATACTTCATAGAGTAATATTGGCTGGACAGATGATGCATCAGAAAGATATGCGACATGAGATATCACAGCGAACGTACTAAACGTTCACCGGTGTCGGTACTACCGCCTTCTTCGCCTTTTGTCGTCGCGGACGCTTCGGAGGTGGGACATCGGGTATACCGGTCTCCGTTGTACGGCGGCGCTTGCCAGAAGAAGTCGGGCTTGCCGGTGCTGGAAGGGCAGGCACTTCGGGAAGAGCTGCGGGGCCACCGAACATCTGCTTCCTACGTGCACACGACGTTAGCGCATACGAAACCATGGGCGGGCAAACCACTTACAAAGGGTCGATCTAAGGCAGCAAGTTAAAAGAGATGAATTACAACAGGACGGTATGGACGTACCCTCATCGCTCCCGGCGACGCGACAGGTGGTTGCCTAAAAGAACCATCAATACCAGAATACGGTTACAAGTCAGGATAGCATACCCTGTCTTCGCAACGACCGACGATGATGTTGGCGATTCGACCGAGCTGATTTCGGCCGCTGGGAAGCACATTGATCAGAAGTCATGAACGATGGGATGAGGAAGCAGCGAATCACTTACGTTTCGCAGCCGGCTCGTCCACGAGTTCGTCTTCTTCCTCCTCGCCACCAAACTGTACATCCTCCAGGTCATCGGGAACAGGAAGGACGTCATCAGACATGACAATGTCCTCCTCGTCCTCGTCCTCGGATGAGTTGTCTGTCCCGGTGGGGCTAGGCGGCGAGATGGGAGGTGGTCCCGAGTTGGCGAGCGAAGCGGGCAGCAAGCCGCGCTCGCGTGTCGGGCGCGGGCGAGGCGGGTTGTAGCCTTGTACTCCAATCAGCGTCGACTATACGAAATGCAAGATCATAATACATACCCGGTGGATGCATGGGTTGCGTATACTGGGCAGATGGGGCTGGCGAAGGAGCAGAGGGTTGGCGGATCGGAGAAGCAAAGCGGGGAGCGGACGATTGTGGTGAAGGTCGGGACTGGGACGGGCGTACTGGTGGCGGCATAGGGGTAAATGGGGCTGGGTGGCTCGAGCGGCCCGCCGTCGTCGTAGCGAGAGCCGGTACCGAAGATCCTGAGCGGTGCGACAATTTGAGAGGGCCACTGCCACCTGATATCTTATGAGTATTCGGCAGAGCGCGATGATGATGCAGATACATACCAATGACAGCTTTGTGGCCAGCCGGCGACGGCGTAAGAGGAGACGGCAGCCCAGAAGCTGTAACGCGACGAGCAGAACTAGGAGCTACCGTCTGCGGACGATTTGACACGGGCTTCCGCGACGGCGGCATCGGCGTGTCGTCGCGGTCCTCCAGCTTGACTTTGCGGGTCTTTCGATAGTTAGAGTATGCATATGCTGCCGCTCTTTTAACCTTCCAGCGACCATCACACCGCGTCAAGCACTCGAACTGCGTATACAACTTATCCCAGAGTAATTCCTGGACTTCAACATCGATGTCAATGATGCTCTTGGCTGCATTCACGACATCCTGCGAGAGGCGAGACTTGAAGAAGCTAGAGCAATAGGAGGTGATGTCGCTTGCTTGGTTACCAGTCGGAGCAAAGCCCTCGTCGCTGCGTGCGAACGCGAGACCTTTCGCTCCGCTCGCGGTCAAGGCCTTCTCGACGTTGGGATCGTAGTCGCGCTCGTACCACAAAACACGTTGCCGGAATGCTGGGTCGTCCTCCTTGCGAACGGGAGGAGTAGGGGCCGTCAAACGGTCAGGTTGGGCCATCTTGTTTATGAGTTCCCTGCTCCGAGAGTTAGAAAGACAGAGATGCGACGTAGGACTTCGACTTACATATACTGATGTTGGGAAGCCTCGAAACTTGCAACCCGCGTGGTCAGCAAGTGTACCTGGTCACGATACTGCTCGTTCTGTTGCTCGAGTTGCTCCGTATACGTGAGCTCTTGGGGTTCGTCGGGTGGCTCGGTGGTGTAGCCGTATGGTGCCGGGTACTACAGGGTTTGTTCAGAATGCGAAAACCGAGAGACTATGGAGGTCACATACCAGACGAGGCGGCGATGGGCCAAACGAACCGAAATTAGTGGCTGCTGATGGGCCCGGTGTCGTGCGAGAGGATGACGGGTAGGGCTGAGACAGAGGGTGGTTCCAGTCATTAGAGTGAGAGTTGGTCGTAGGGTACGAATTGGGTGCATGAGAGGCAGAGACGCGATCGGTATGTTCGGGCTGGAGACGGTAATCCATTAAAGCACAAAAGAATGGGAGTCTATTGACAATAGAACTTCAGCAAAGTTGGGTTGCGAAGTTGCGGAAGTACGAGTAAACGAGTGAGGCGAGCAGACGAGCAGACGTGGTGGAAGTGGGAAGCAAGTCAGCGAGTCGTTCGACGTGGCGCTTGTGTGATCCCACACGTGAGCGCGTCGACGTGATCGTGACGCGTTCGCGTTCGCGTTCGCAACTTTCACTTCCAACAGGCAAAGTACTGGGGAAAATAGTATCGCAGATAGTATAGAGCTAGGTAGTATACAGTGGGTCGTATCATTGTGTCTTTAACCTGTCCATCTCCAAACCCATCTTCTCAAAGACGAAGAATGGGCCGCGGAAGCTATCCAACGTGTTGTTCCACCCAGGTGAGCTACCAAGCACTCGGTCGAAAGGATTCAAAGGTATGGCTGCCACCACGGACTCGAGAGCAGTATGATCAACCACAATGAGACCCGCATCCGACAGGTAGTCGCATATGTATAGTACATTGAATGTGTCGGCCAAGATCCGTGGGTCGCCCTCGGAGAAGAGGCAGACCATGGCAAGTGTACGTATCGGATCGTCCAGATCCTCGATCTCTGTGCCGGCTTCGCTCTCTTTGCCGAGGTCGACTTGGAAGTAGTAGCGAACCTCTCCGTAGCGTATCTGGCCTCCCATGTCCACCTGTTACTGATTTGTCAGCTGTGCCATGTATGCTCTGGATGTTATGGCCGTACCTTGACATTGCGTGCCATCCTATGCTTGTCCAGGTCTTTCTCACATTCCTTCCAAGCAGAGCGCGAGACTTGGCCATTGTGGAGCCGAAGACGCGACCACTTTTCAACTGCGATAACACCTTCGTCTTCACCTACGTCAATCCAGTTCTGGCTTAATGCATAGTCCCAGAAAGCACGGGATTCTACTTCCGACATTGGAGTCGGAATCTTCAAGTGAGCTGGCAGAAGAACATATCCGGACGACAGAGTCTGTGCACCCTTCGGAGGCAGGTAATCGGTATCATTGTCAAGCTCCGGGATAAGGGCTTTGATGGCATTTCGTAGGCACCAGTGCAATCCACGTTGAGAGAGGTGTGCATACGGTGTTGAGTGCTGGCGTAGTTCTCCCACAAGCAACCCGATAACCCTCTCTAGTGTCCATTGAGCCAGAATACCAAGTGGTCCCACTCGAACAATCTCAAATGCAAGGTGACCAATACCGTGTATGCTTGGCCTGCAGAAGTGCATGCGATCGATTCGTCCTTCACAGAATAATTTCTCAAAGTCTTCGACAAATGTGGTGAGTTGCATTGCCGCATCCTGAAGGGCTGTCACAGAGATCGTGCGGTTACTGACTGTACGCATGCCAGAGACAAGGCGGCAAAGATGCTGATGGAATTCGGACGGCAATTTTCCTTCAGAGAGCCCGGCACCTTCACCCGTGCCATAATAATCATAGAGCAATGCAGGAGCATACGCATACAAGTACGTAGTGAACTCTTTAGCCTTGTAACCACTATTCACTTTTTCAGAAATATCTCTGGGAGCGGCATGAAAGTCAGTCGGAAGAAATCGCCCGTAGGCTTTCACAACACCGCCATGGGCTTTGAACACACGAGGCTTTTTGAGGACAGCAAATGGCCAGTTCTTTACGTCATCGGTCTTGTCGCATTCTATGCTTGCACGCACGAGACCAATATAAAGATCGGGGATATTCAATGAGCCGAGATGCATCAAGTCGCAGGTGAGACCTCGGGGCATGCCAAACGAGCGTCGAAGGCCATCCAGTATAGATGGCCTTGAGATACCGGTCTCCTTCCGATTACGAGCATATTCAGCCTTTGTACGGGAAGAGAGAACAAGATGCAGGCGTTGACGGTAACGCTCCTCTTCATTGTCTGGACGTATGAAGTGCTGCGTGGTATAAGAAGGCTGAGTATCGAGTGTGTAATTGTCAGGACGGATATGGACAGGGTAGTAAGTCTTTCCGTCTGGCTTCCGGCGACCACGCAGTTCACAAAGTAGGCGACACGGGTGCATGGATGTGTGTCCAGCTCCACCACTGAAGTAAACCGCTCCTGGTGTATCGGCAGTTCCGAATGCTACTGTTAAATTCGACAAGCAAATCTTGTTCAAATAGGAGTCCCAGACACGTAGCCCTTCATGCTGTAATGCAGAGACATGATAAAGCCCAGGATACAAAAAGGAATCCACATTCTTAGGCTTGTGCGGTCCGGGAAAAACCCCTCCGATCAAAATGTGTGTCCGCTTGTAGCGCACAATGGGATCGTAATTCAGAATGACCCAGATATAGATCCAACAATCGGATGCCTTCATCATGTATAGCTGAGCTCCATCCAAAGACACCAGCAGTACAAAGTCATCCCCGCAAAACCGTTTTCGCTCCTCGGCACCAGCTTTATGACCATCAAAGTTGTAATTATCGGTACTATCTTTGCCGCAACACCAGTCATCGAATACATTGAGATCACCGTGATTGATGTTCAACTCCTCAGCAATTTCAGCCATACGTCGCTCAAGGTAACGAAGCTCTTCGGCACGCTTTGCGGATCGCTTGAGACACTGGAGTTGTGGCCCGAGAGGTATAGTATGAAATTGGCGGCGAGCAATACGAGAGCCATCGGAAGCCAATTTTTGTTGGTCGTATCGAAACTCTCTACACTCCTTGTATGGACACCGATCAAGCGAGGCTAGTGGACCCGTATACGCAATACACGAATTGGGGCACATATCATACACAATCGGAACGATCCCGGTTATTTCTGTAATTTTCGCTTTGACCTGAGCATGCGTATAAATTCGCCGCTTGGGGTTATCCAAAATGAATGCAGCGCGTGTCTCAGCATATGTAGTTTCGGATGCATTTCTCTGAGCGAGATAGAGATTGATAGAAAGGCGCATATCCCGACTAATTTTCAAAACACCCTGCGGCGGATTCCGAAGCCGTCTACGCAAAGCCGTGGGAATCTGGTCATTATCGAGTGTAGCAGAACGCAGCATGTCACGATAGGCAATGCAAAGCTTGAGATCGGGAAGTATCGGCGCAGGCTCTGCTTGTGGATGAACAGTCTCCGAAGCGACGAAGCCTGGGAGCACGTCTGGAAGCTTCAAAACAGCGGGATCAAACTCATCAGAATCATCAAGATCGTCCACGTCCCCCTCAGATACGTAGCCATCTGGTTCAGGAACTTCGGCCACATCGGGCGGCAGAGAATGAGATACCCCAGCGAGCAACTCGTCAGTAACAAACCGAACAACACGACCAGTCAAAGTCTTCCCAGTCAGAGGGGCGCGATCTATGTCCGGCCTGTTAATATGCACATACCAAGATGAGCTGACAACATACCGGGATAATCGTCAACACCCGCGAAGTCTCCACCCATTTCATCATCAGAGTCACTATATCGCAACTCCTCTGCTTCATCGTCACCTATAAGCGCAAACACGATCAGCAATGGCATGCACAAGCTTAGCTACGTATATGCGCACCAAGTTCAACACCAACGGGATGACCCAATCCTTGCACATCTGCACTCGCGAAGAACTGCAGGATAGGAGCACAGATGAGTACATAGCACCGATCTTCCTCGGATGTACATACAGTGGGCTCCGGGATCAGATCGTTCAGAGTGAAGTCATCTGAGAATGCGCCTGGGGCACTGCCTGGTAAAGATGTGGATGGAAACGACGTGTCTACAATTATTTGGCATTCAGTGAAAGCATCGCACATATCGGTGAGCATATACTGACCAGGCATAGGTTCCAGTCCCCCAGCCTCTGCGTCTGCTTGAGCCCGGGCTCGTGCTTCATCTTCCGCACGGTATTCGGCATGCTTCTTGTAGTAGTCGGCATGACAGACGTCCTCCAGGCCGTGTCGTTTGCAGTAACTGCACTTGCATTTCCTACGGAGTCGTTTTCGCGGTCCATCGCCCTGAGGCTCAGGCTGTGGCTGCCCAGGATCCATCCGAGCCTTGTTTAGAAGGACAAGAGGTAGTACAGAAGTAGCACTAGAGATACGTTGGTTGCGAAGAGGCTATGTGTACACGATCACAGCAGATCAAAGACAGATCGTCGTCGTTGAAAGCAAAGTGCGCGGCCCCTTCGGCGCATTCGGCCATGCGCCAATCTCCGTTCGCACGCTCCGACGCAATCGTAATCCCAACAACTCTACACTCATCCTCCACCCGTCTCATCCACTACCGGTCCACCTATCCCTGTTCTTCTATCCCTGTTAGTTCAGATTCTCGAGCTGTCATATGATATCATGCACCATGATTCCTCTCGGTATGCACACCTGCGGACGAAGTTCGCGCTTCGCCACAAACGGGACAAAGGCAGAGAGTCTGGCGCGCGCCGACGAACGCTACGCACCCGTTGATGCACATATCGACTGTTCTGGCTTTGATCTACTTGAATCTGGTGAGAGGAGACCAATGGGTGCCCGTGAAAGTGCACAGTACACCTGTGAGTGCCGCGGCCACGATGTCTATGTTCGCCGGCAGAGGCTGATCGGTTCCAGTATTCTGGGTGTGGGTTGACATGGTGCAGTTGATGGAGTGACAGTAACACAGGGATCTGCGAATGCGGGACTTGCGTATGCGCGATGCTGGTAGTTCTGTCGAGCAAGATGGATCGGAATCTGCACTTTTATAGTGCGGGCTCGCCGTTTCTCGTCCCTGCCCATGTGCTTGCTATCTACCCTTCTATCTGTGCATTCTCTACTGTACACCTTCTCCCATGCTATCGCTATCGATCACAATAAAAATACACAGTATAGCTGGACTCCGAGATATTTAATTATGTCGTGCAAGAATATATCTCAGTCAGCATCGTGCTTGGAATGAGGACAGATGCCAAACTTCGTCGATACCCTACCATTTGTGTACGACATCGTATAAATGGAGGAACGAGAGAACTGGGTTCAGGCTGCAGTTTGTGAGTAGGCTGTGGCACTCTCACGCCCCAAAGCGCGCGAGTCGCGCAAGAGTCGCGTCTCCTTCCTCCAACGACGACAACGGGGTACCTTATCGTGGGCACACCTCACTTCGTACCCGTCCCTCGAGCTCTCAGTATACGCCCAGCGATATCTCGTCACAATTCCGCCTTCATAGCTCTGCCTATTCAACCTAGTGTGCACGCGCTCGAGGATGTCTAGCCCGCCCACACCGTGCCCTCTGAATCCCAGTGTACGTGCGTTCACCTCCCTACCACTCCCATAGCAATCAACTTAAAGTACTCCTGTATATCCAGACTTTCCTCATCTATGGAGATACCCCGCAACGCCACCCGTCCCACCGGCACCCGCACTCGCGCGACGAGCTCGATCAAGCGTGACGTCGATATCCCCCGATTCGAGGTAAGAACAGTCCGTCTTCGACACGAATCTCCTAATACTAATTCTGCTACAGGATTGAGTACAAGGAACCCGAGACTGAGTTTGTTCTCGAGAACTTCGACATCTCCGCTCTCAACCTCCTTCACGGTGTCACCGATATCGACATCACTGCGCCTCAGGATGCCGCCACGAAGATAACCATCGCCTCGATCATGCACCTCCAGATCAAGATGGTCGAATTCGAGGTTTCGACGGATGCTCAGTTCGAGGTCAAGCAATCGGACCACGCCGCGCTCCTTATGGTCTTCAAGCCGCTGCTCAGCACGCGCCTGCGATAGACGCTTCAGACGGTGCTCTCGGAGCATATCCGCGGTCTCTTCGAGATGGCGGACCACCTCGCGTACGATGTCTCCGAGCGCAGCAGGTCTTCGCCGATGCTGGTCTGTCGCGCGGCCCTGCTCTCACCTTGTTCTCACCAGCGCTCTTCGGAGCGATTTTGAACATCTGCGTCATCTACCGGGCGGTATCTTCGGCGGCTGGCAGGCCACGCGCTCGGGAACCATCAAGAGCCTCGAGAGCAACACGAAGCTGGCGCCGAGGCGCCGATTCTCGACCCTGGAAAGCACGGCCCGCTCGCGATGCTCCCCGAGCCGCTCGGTGAGCTGCCAGTACCAGTCCCTACTATACGAACTTGTCCTGTTTTGATTACTGTCATCATCGATGTTTCTTGCCCTTGTCAGAACACCCGAGACACTCCCTGTCCCGCTATCGTGTTTATACACGATGCCCTGGACGCTCGTTGACCACGCAATATACACCGCTGCGACTTGCCACTCAAGTCCACCAGGCACTTAGCCGTCGTGTTGCATATTCGACGAGCCGGAACGCGTGCTGTAGTCCACGGCAATGAAGTTTGTGCAGGTGTGCACCGAGACGCCACAGTGTCAGCTGGCTCGAGTGCGCCGGAACGGCCGTAAGAATGACACAAGCACGTCACCTCCTAATCACTCGGGCTCGTCGAATCTGTTGCAACGCGACCTCTGAGCGCAAGAGTAATCTAAGTGGCTGCGCTGACGCACAAAGCTACGACTCAGGAACTGTCGTTAGTCGTCTTTCGCGACATGATTCCCTGGCACCAGCCAGCGGCACGACGAACGGATCGCTCGGCAGTTGCATACGAACAGTTTCTCTTACACGAATAGCATGCCCAGGCACCCATGCGATAAGCTTCAATTCGCGCCCAAGTAAACAAACGAAGTTACGATATTACACTTGGTCTCGCCTGTAGCTGCCTCTGTAGCCTAATACCATGTTATTGACGCTCTGCTCGCGTGTCCACTTCGCAGCTTTCTATGCTGGCCCAGCTCTCTCGTCTCTTATACTGGCTCATCCAACCAAAGTGTTACCGTTAAATCCACGGTTTACTTAATCACTATCACTACGAGTCCCTCTGGGCACAGTATTGCATAATCGCTCTTCTACGTGAGCCACGATCGAAGACGGCCAATTGTGGCTACACTGAGAAGATTTAGACCACCAGCCCTCCCTCCAAGAGGATCACCGAGAGCCTGCAAGGTAGGCTAGAGACGACCGACGCCGACGCACGGGCCTCACTTCGGACTTGTCGATCAACAAGTCGAACGAGTCCACACGAGCACACACGCGCGACCGGCCGCTGCGCGCCACGAGGCAGGCGATGGAGAGCATCAAAACGGTCGTCGACCGCGTCCGCGTGGATTGAGCAAAGGCTCCGACCTGGACCGATTTGCTCGCCAACGCGCACTTCTTGCCCGTTCTTCGCCATTCTTGAGCGCGTTACACAGCGTGGGAGGCCTAAATCTCGGCTAGTGGTATACTCCTGGGATTTCTCGGGCCTTCGCCCTCCTTACAGCCTGTTCTTGGGAGTCCGAAACAGACTTTTGTAGGG
>KV424806.1:0-32935 GCA_001632445.1 Peniophora sp. CONT | reverse complement strand
TCCCTAACCTCTCTAACCTCCCTTCGTTTCCTCCTCATTCCGAACAACCTCAAAAACCGGTCCAGCTCCGTGTCCTCTCCCTCTCCCTCACTGTCCTCATCATCATCCACACCATCCTCGTCCATACCGCCTTCCCCAGCTCCTCCCATGGCCCGCTGACCTCCGTCCCTTACTCCTCCCATACCCCTCAGTCCATCCTCCGGCCTCCCATCCTCGTCCTCCGTCCCTCTCCATCGTACCCGTCCCTCGTTCTTTTATTTGCTCGGCGCCTCATTGCGACCCTGCCATCGCAGACTTCGATTTTGACAGGCCTATTCAGACGTTTCTTAGTTCTGATCGACACCCTCCCTCCATACAGCTTCGAGAGCCGTCCTTTCCCAGACGTCGCCAAGTTCGGAGTATGTGTGCGTACATTTCGGAGCCTCTCGAGGACGACGCAATGCCGTATTTTGATGGACAAAAGCCATCGTGGTCTTCGAACAGCGAAGTCACACCCTCACTTTCTTCGCGGGTACGCCCATTACCCCCTCCGCCTATCCGAGGACGTCCCGCCAGCACGGCATCCGACACGTCGTCTGTTCCTTCTCTCGCCGCTTCTGGCTCATCTGCCAACACATCACCGTTGTTATCGCCTCGATCCAGTCCACGACCAACTCAGCAATTCTTGCCATTTCTTGAGCCACTCCCTTCCCCATGGTCCTCACTCGACGCCCCTCCCAAATGGCAACCCTCGCCTCGCTCAGCTTCATCATCTTCATCTTCATCTTCCGGAGATTCTTCGCGTACGCCGAAGCAGCGCGCGCTACCTCTCCCCCCGGATCGACCCACGCTTTCGCGTAGCAAAACGAGTGCAGATGATTATTGGTCGCCGATCAAGTCCCCAACATGGTCAACTGCTGCCACAGAGGATGCACCACGCACCCCTCGCTCGGCTTCGCTTTGGCTCTCCAGATCTCCGCGACCCAGACCGCAAGCACTACAGCGGGCGCAGTCTGACGCTAGGCTGTCGCCCGGTTTTGCTCTAGCGACGCCCCGGCAGGACACAGTACACTTGAGCCGCGAGCACACCATCCGACGCGAACTGCCGAGTTTGCCGCCGCCCGCGCAAGCGCCCGCCACAGCCTCGGTTGCACCTCTCACGTCTTTCGCACAGCAGCAGGTGAGCTCAGGGTTGGCTCGCAAGCGGACAATATCCGTGGACGAACGCAGCCTGAGAAGGAGAGGGACTGTGGCATTTAGGGGACTGGCTGATGTGCAGGAGGCCCCTCTGCATATCGAGCTCGAGCTGCCACCGATACCGCTTGAATGAGTACAACAGTGTCATTTCTTATTTCTCGTCGCTCTTTTGCTATCTGTATATTCTTGTACACATACAATTCGGATGGATCTAGTATTACAGTACACTTACCCTTCATGCCGCGAGTTCATTGCGACTTGTGTCCAAATATCTCCAGAGCCGCCTTGACCCATACTGCAGTCTCCTCCACACCGTCAATGCCATGTGCGGACCCAGGGAAAGTAAGAATGTCCACATCCTTCCCTTGAGCCTTCAACGCGCCATAGAATGCCATGCCATGATTGTTGCTGACGCGATGGTCGTCGAGGCCGAGAAGCAGCCGGACGCGCGCCTTGACGTTCTGAACATGCGCGATTGGTGTCATAGGGAACAGTTTCTCGTATAGAGCTGGAGCCAGCTCGGACTGAGCGAATGCCGACGGAAGATCCTGGAGGAACTCAGTGAAGTACCAATCGGGGATGTCGGTCTCGCTGGGAAGAGGGGTAATGACGGGATTGGAGAGTATCGCGCCCGAGAACAGGTCAGGATGTTGCCCGACGACTGTTGTTTGTGATGAGCCGAGTTGCCCTCGAAGATGCGTGTATCAGTTACGTACGATGCGCGCCTAGGAAACCACCGTGCGAGCCTCCGTAAATGTAGTGCTTGCCAGGGCCAAGGGATGCCTTGCCCAGCTCGACGAGTTTGTTCACAGTATCCACGCAATCCTGCACGTCGAGCGTGCCGCATTTGCCGATGAGTGCAGAGATATGGGCGCCGCCATAGCCATTTGAGCCGGTGTAATTGGGAAGGGAGACCGTATCTAAATCAACGAATTCATCAGTGTCCGAGAGATGATTCGCAGAGACCGGAGGCACGTACATCCCGACAACACGAGTGCAGCTTCAAAGGTAGAAAAAGAGGTTACACTCGATCCATGAGGCCCGCCGTGAATGATGGAGACAAGCGGTCGCGGACTGTCTGACGATGTCTTGACGGAGTCAAGCAGTATGGTCTCAACAGGGTACGTCAGCGACACAATCGAGGTCTTCAAATCACGAAGAGCGTTTCGAACTGCAACATATGTCAGCATTGAAAGTCATGAACTAGGCGATAAATCCTCACTATGCGATGGGACTACAGGCTTCCAAAGCAACGACCAGGTCACCTCGGGGTCATCTTTGCCAGTTCGCGAAAGAGTGCCAAGAACGACCTCTTGCGGCTTGTCGAGACTGCTGCGAACGCAGACAATCCGGTCCCTCTCGTCCGTACCGAGTACGTTCCAACTGAGAAGCGCGTCATCCGCTGGTGTGATATCAAACACGTCGCCGGTATGCTCCGTATCGATGAGCAGCACAGTAGTGCGGGCACCAGAGTTGACCGCGCAGATGATATACGTCTTGCCGTCGAACTTCACAAACGGACGTGCGAGCAAGGCCCAGCCCACGAAGAGACCTTTGAATTCGTTCGTGGAGGGAGTAGACACGTAGTTCACGAGAGTACGGGCAGAATGACCGTCTTCGCGCCAGTGAACGAGACGAGAGCAGGACATATGCGGCCCGTCACGCTCGTGCTCGAGCCAGAACACGCTGGCATGGTTTCCGTCTTTGCCCTTCAGGACTCGCGGGGAACGCGCTGCCTTCTTCGGGTTCGAGAGAAGCTCAGCGCCTGAAACTGATAAGACCTCACATTCCGAGCCCTCCGGCCGCGAACTAGAGAGGGAGAGCTTGTAGATTTGAGTCGGTCGGTTGTGGCACCAGCGTACGCTCGGTAGCTGACCCGACGGCGTTAATTCGTGGCCGATGGCAACGAGCGTGCGTTCGTCGAAGAAGCGTGCATTGCTGATCATATGGGGGAGTTTCGCGCGCACACCTTCCGCGAATTCGAGTGGATAGATCGATGGTTCGCCGCCCTCGACATCCCAGCGAGCGACGAAGATAGTCGGACGCTTCCGGTCCGTGAGCATTTCGCCCAGATGTGGCACATAACGGAACTTTGCGAGTGGATCGTCGTCAGTCGCTTTGGGAGCCTTGGCCTCCGCGAGATACACGATCGAGTTCTCCGAAGGCGAGAAGGATATGGACCCCATGAAGTCTGATTATAATATCTCAGAGATTGGGTAGTCAAGAGCCACGAAACCCGTACCATCCGTGTAGAATGCATCGTGGGCCTCCGTAGCTTCGATGGATGCGATCAGGGCATCACCGGTCCACACCTCGATATAACGCTTCTTGGAGTCACCGGTACCCGTCTCTCGAAATATGGCTTTGACGTCTCCCGAGCACGAGCGATAACTAAGTTGCACGGTCGAAGACACGTCGAGCGTAGGTCCTGAAGCGATGCTCCCATCTGGAAGGGGGAATATAGTGCGTGCCGCGTTGCGCTTCGTGTTCCGCGTAAAGTCCTGCGTCGAGGAGGTGACGGAGATCGCTGCCGAGTATGTTATCTCTGAGCATAGACCATTGTGAGCGGGCGATTGCGCTCACCTTGACCAGGCAAGAACTCGGCTGCCGCAAACGTGGGCAGACTAGCAAGCTCTTTATACCAATCCATCTGCGAAGCGCGAATGAGTGTCGGATGAAGAAGTTGACAGGAGTCTATAGAGTGGAAGTGACTTTTATAGTGAGCATTCAGGAAGGGAATCTATTTCAGGAGGGGAATCTATCGCTTGCGGACGCGCTCCGCAGAGATCGCAGTAGCCAACAAGGAGAAATGAGAAATGAGTTGATTGGTTGACTACGCCCTACAAGCAGCTCAGGCCCCTACGTACGTAAGCAACCTCGTCAGTTCGACAAGGAGACTGGAGGAGGGGCGGACCTCGTGTGAAGCCCCGGACCGGGTTCGGCCACGGTTGGCAGTTCTGAGGGTCCTCCCAAGGTTAGGAGCCAAGGTCACGCGGATATACAGCACCACGGCAAGATATTATCATCGGCATAAGGTAACAATACTCGCGTCGTAAGTACTGTAGACGTTCTGGCGAGAAGCAAGAGATATCGCGGCTTCGGATCTCGGATCAACGATCCGCCTCGCGTGGTCAATCGGCCGCTCCCGGCCTATGTTAAACAAGTACTTAAACAACAATATCCACGTTTATAATACCCAGAGTTTAGTGAACCAAGGAGATACACGTGCTATGAGTCCCAGAGGAACTGATAACCCAATACTAGAATACTTGTGTGCGCTTTTGGTGCAAATACTCGACTCGGAGTTCGGTGCTCAGGCAATGCTCAAGGGCAGAACGTGTGGGTGTAGGTCTGGCCGAGAGCGGAGTTGCGGTCCGCACCGTAATCGTCGGTGTAGGTGTAGACCTGAGCAGCATCGCAGGGCGTGCCAGTGCACTGGACGCTCTGGCCATCGGATGAGGAGAGCCTGCGCAGCCCATCAAAAACGGCGTTTGCCGAAGCGCAACTACCAACAACCTCAACCAGGCTCCAGCTGCAAGTAACTGACTCGGTGCAAGTGAGTAGCATCGTACACAGTACGGGAAACCGCCATGAATGGCGATTGTTCTCTGCCAAAATCATTTCCCGTTATGAGGCTAGGTCTTAAATGAAGGTATCGGGATACAAATTAGATATACAACTGCGCTCTACATGCTCTGGTAGCTCTACAGCTCATCCTTCCATGCCCTACGCTCGTCCCTCGACTTCGGCGGCGAGGACGTGAGCATCATAGCCATAAAGTCTTGCGCAATATCGGCCGCTGCGATATTCGTGATGTCGGCTAAAAACATCTGTCAGACACTGGCATCGACAGTATGCCATAATGAATGGGCCCTACCATGATCGTATGCAGGCGCAACCTCGACAACGTCGGCACCGCTATGAGAGACGCTCAGCTTTGAGTAATCAGGGGAAGGTTTCAAGAGCTCTTACACAAAGTTGAGGCCAGAAAGGCCGCGGATGATGCGCTTCACTTCGCGCACGGTCCAGCCGCCAACCTCCGGAGTGCCCGCTGAAGTATACGATCAGCGATGTCCTTAAAGCTACAAAGTCGTACGCGAACTTACTTGCAGGGGCCATACCAGGGTCAATGACATCAATGTCGAGGCTATATGTCGCGCTCAGTTATGCACCGTAGTGGCACAAGTCACCTCAAGCATACCTGAAGTACACGGGCGAATCACCAATGCGGTTGCGGATGCGGCGAACGACCTCGTTGATACCAATGTCGTCGATATCGTCCGCGGAGATGACCTTGAAGCCAACCTCCTCGTCGTTCGTCAAGTCACCATTGAATTTCTGTCGGATGCCTCCATGAATGCTCGTGTTGCGGATCAAGCCCTCCTCATGCGCGACATGGAAGTAGCTGCCGTGCGTGATCCGTGCCTGCTTCGAGAGCGAGCTGTTGCTGTTGCTGTTACCGGTATCGAAGTGCGAGTCGAAATGGATGACGGATACGGGCCCGTACACCTTGTTCAGCGAGCGCAGAATCGGGAGGACAATGGTGTGGTCGCCGCCGAGCGTCACGATACGCGGGTGCGCCTTACCGTCAAGAGCGAAGGATGGCGTGGCGTCGAATCCGCCTGCGCCTACGGTCTTCGCGACTGGACGCGCGAGCAATGTCGAGTATGCGACCTCCATCTGGTCAATAGCAACTGCGTTGTCGTACGCGTTGAGCGGGATCTGCAACCGGATTCAGTACAATTCATAGATTAGATGCGTGCCACTCACGTCGCCACAGTCGACGACTTTAGCTAGGTCGTACAACTCGAAGCCCCAGCTGAGAGTGTAGCCACGATGCATGTGCCGCCTGCTGCCGACACGGATACCAGTGGGCCCGAAGCGAGCGCCAGGGCGGTATGAGACTGTCGTATCAAACCTGAAAGTGCATACATGAGCAAGTGTTCGCAGATAGGGTAAAGTGAAATAGCGCACGGCATTCCAAGTACGGCGATGTCGAATGTTGGGTCCGCGTTCTCCAAGCAGCGCGCATACTCGAGGTGCGCGAAGGAGAGCGGGCCGGTGTAACCCAGGTCGTTCTGCAAGCCATACTTCTGCAGCCAACCCTGCGTGCTGATGGTAGGGCCCACAAGCGGCGCCTGCTCTGGCTCATCGTGGTCACCATGGGGGTGAGCGCCTGCGAAGTAGGCGAGGGCGAGCAGAACGGTGCCGATCCTAAGCATGTCGGAGAAGTTATGCGGCAACGCTGCAGAGGAGGGTATCGAGATCTTGTTGCGGCACAGGCCACTATATACTGGCCCATCCGCCGGCTCGATAAGAAGGCAGGCACATGAGTACCTCGCTAGTTGCGATAAGAGCAACACAGGATATTGACCTTACCTTCGGCCGACACGGGTGCAAGATACGGCGGTTCTTAACTTTCCCGTGCGAGTAGAGGAAGGTAAATGTGCATCGAGAGTAGATGTGCATCGAGAGTAAATGTACATCGAGAGGGAGCCCCGCGTTCGAACTGCGCCCGCGGGATGTACAAGCACGCAAGCATGCTGCGAAGAGACATTAACGTTAATCGCATAGACGGCCGACAATATAGGCACAGCGTGGGGATAAACGCTAAGGCGATAAGCAATAGGTACATGCGAAGGTGATCGTCCGGAAGAAGATGTGGCTTGCCGCGTTATTTAGTCGAAACTTGTAGTGTCAGCCAAACAACGTGGTTTGTTTGCCCGATTAGGACACCAAGTAAACACGATCACATGTGTTTACCACGACTGGGGCGAACTCATCGACGTCCAGTCTGATCAAGCGGAATTTGGATTGTGAGAAACTATGGTACAAATGTCATGTATGAGCGGTATCCATAACGTGCTTTCAGTACTCCAAGGACGCCTCCAAAATCTTCGTCAAATGCGTCCTGCCATCTTCTCCGACCACGTCGCCTACACCAGGCGCAAGATCGAGCACACGACGTTGCGGGATGGTCCCATCCACGAGCATGCTAACATCGCTACTCTTGTATCCGACGGCCTTAAGACCGCGCGGCACACCAAGACCGTCGAGGAAGCTCGCGATCGCCTCATACAGGTGCGAGCCGACCGCCGAGTCCGGGATGCTCGTGATGCTGGCGTCCATGGGTGTAGTCTTGTTGAACACAGCAAGTACCTGTCTGTGTCGCTCTGGTGCGGAAGGCGCCGTGAACTGGAAGACTGCTGGCCCAGTTAGCGCGACGGAGACGCCATGCGGAATGATGGGGTGGTCGACTTGGTAGCCGGCGTGCTTGTACTTGGGACCCTTCTTGTTCAAGCCAGAGATCTAGACTATCGTTAGTCAGGCTCAAACTAATCGTGGGCTACGTATACATACCGGGTAGCTCATCCCGTGGCAGAGATGGACACCAGCGTTGCCGAATCCAATACCGGCGAACGACGCGGCAAGTCTGGACGAGCTCAGTATTTCGCCGCGATAAACACTCAGCGTGGACTTACAGCAGTTGCCTCCTCGCCTCCGTATCATGCCTATTCCTGTACACTCTCGGGAGATACTTCACTGTTTGCTCGAGCGCCCAAAACGAAAAGATATCCGCGACAGGGTTGCTGCCCTGGTACGCCGGACGAAGGATGGGGTTTGCAGGGCGGGGAGTGCGTTCGGTGTACGGGATCGCTGTGAAGCTCTCGAGGCTGTGGAACAGAACGTCCAACCCGGCGCTGACGTGGACCTCGGTCGGGCACGTCTCGGTGTTGAAGGTGTCGACGATCCCGAGCGTCGGCTTCATCGCCCGGCTGGCGATGCCCGTCTTGAAGGACATGGAGGGTATGTCGAGGATGGCAGTACCAGTTGTCTCCGATCCAGTTCCGGCTGTGGTAGGAACTATACAGGACATGTTATTCAGGCGTCATGGACATGTAGTGCAGGATAACACCTACCAGCAATGAGAGGTCGCAGTTGCTGGGAGATAGGCTGCCCTTTGCCGACGGGGGCGTTGATAAAGTCAAACAGGTCGGCATCGCGGTAGACCGTAAACCTTGCGAGTTTGTCAGTCTCACAGATGCCCAGCAAGTTAGCATGACGAGTACGTACAGGTTCGCAGCCTTGGCGGTGTCTATGACACTTCCACCGCCGACTGCAAGGAAGTGGCTGAAATCGTGTTCCCTCGCCCAAGCGATGGCATCGCGCCAGCTATCCTCCGTTGGCTCCGTGACCACCCTGTCGTATACCTCGAATGGCAGGTCGCTTTCTGCAGACAGCGATTCCAATGCCTAATGCGACATGAGATCCATCCACAAGCGCGCGCCAGGAATTCTCTCACCATCTTCATGGGATTAAGCTTGGCCACGTTGGAATCTGTGAAGACACCGATCTACGCATATGAGAAAGAGGAAGAGTTTCGTACAATCTGAGACATACCTTGCGCGCGTTCATGTTCTTGAAGTCCATACCAACCTCGCGAGTCACACCATCTCCGAAACGCAAGTTCGAAGCAGCAACCTGAAGCAGCGGGTCAGTAGATGTACCTGCAACCTATATCGATCACCGAGCGCACTTCAAACGCGTACTCCTTGGGCACCGCATCTACAGGCGTGGCCATACCTCTCCGCATCTGCTGTATGGCATGATGAGCGAGGGGCCCCGCATTCCGGCAGCCATGGCAGGGGCAAGCCGTATGCTGGGCGGCGTTCATGAGCCTGAGGATTGCAGAGCGCGATGCCGGGGGTGCCATGGTGGTCGTTTGGGAGTGAGTCGCCCACAGCAGGTCTGCTGCTTTATGACGCCAGACAGTTACCGTCTGTGCCCGTTCGGGTACCGCCTGTGCCCGTCCGGGTACAAGGAGGTCAGCTGTGCCGCAAGCGAGGGAACCCAGAACGCGGGGTAATTGCAAATCCCGGTTATTCGGGCCGATTACACGTGTTTGTTTTGGCCTTCTGCCTATACTTAGCTAGCAACCAAGTCTACGACCGGTGTACTTAGGCTAAGAGAGCAGGCAAAGGAAGCTTTGTCGCTACCAAACTTGGAGCAGTGGCTGAACTGGCGTTTGTGTTACTAACGTCTCTAAGAAAGCGACAGTTGCCACACAGTAAGTACAACAAGCAGCGCACGAGTGATACCTCAATGAAAAGTTACACGATCACTTATAGGTAGCGTATGGATACAGTAAGGGATGCTGGTTCAGGCAAAGGTACACAAGGGGCGCGAATTGAGGCTTGGTGTTGAACTCGAGCGCAAAGCAGGGACATATTGATAGCGATGATAGCGAAGACAGCGAGGAGTGCGAGCACGATACGACTACGGAAGGGTGGTTCGTACAAGAGAGCAAAGCGAGGGTCATAAAAGCCAGTAAGACAAAGTTGAGCGTCCGTATTGCGCCACAAATACCAGCCAGTGCAAGGGTCAAGAAACAAAGTCCATTGGTCATACACCGGGTTCGCTCATGGGTGCAAAGAGCTTCAGACTTGAGCCATGAGTCCCTGGAGCATCCTCCGTTGTTGATCGGCAGCGAGGGCGTCGGCCTTATCAAACTCACGCGCTTTGGTGTTTACCTGGTGCAAGAAAGAGGTCAATGAGTGGTATATTGCATAGGAGAACGCTGGCAGCAAACCTTGTTGGCGAGGGCGTCGAGTGCGGCGGGAAGTCCGTTAGCGACAAGACGTATCTGTGCAACTGAGCGGGCGTCAGAAGTGCTAAAGACGCGATCGAATACGGAGATATATGGACGCGCGCGGTTTGTGGCGTGCGCAGAGGTATCGATGCGCATATACGTAGAGGAGATCGTAGATCGCGCACGAGCCAGCGGTAAACGCATATATGCGGTTCGAAGGTAACACAAACTTACCCTTCTCCTCAACTAAGGCCGCCTTACGTTGCTGAAGCTCGCCGCGCATCCTGTACCTCGACTGCAGCTCGGCGAACAGCTCCTTGTCCCGCTTATTCCCTGCCGCTACATCCACATCCGGGCGCTCAGCCCCAACGCGTTTTCCGGCTTCCACAAGCGTAGTGCGCATGCCCGTAACGCCGATGGCGAGATGCCTATCGACGCGCGCTGCGAGGTCGGCGTGCGCAGCGCGAGCGGCGCGTGTCGCGGGGAGAAGGTGCCCGGACGTGCGCGCGAGCCCGGAAGCCTCTGCGGCGGCGACGGTGTCGGCAAGATCAGCAAGCAGGTCGTCTATGTTGGTGTCTTCCGGATCTTCAGAGTCATCCGAGGCGGCATTTGCGAGGTGGACGAGCGTCTGGTCTTCGTCCCAATCTTCTGCCATCTCCACGTCCTCCTCCGGCGCCTGGCGATGATGAAGCGGCGGTGAGCCTATAATAGAGTATACGGCCTCTGCGCGAGCGTGCGTGCGTGGTGCGGGTGGGTACATCGAGAGTCTAGCCATGGCGCTCGAACAGGGCGTGATGGTGGACGAGTGTAAGATTCGCCGACGTGTGGCGCGCGTCTTGATGCTAACCCTAACCTATGTGCGCTATCAGTTGCACCGCGTCCTGCTGTCCCCCTAAGCGACTCTACCGTCCCGCTATATCCGTGATACAGAAATATCACAACTAAAAGACTCTGGCACTATTAAAAAGGCATCGCTTCCGGGACTCTCACATTGCATGAAATACACTACTTATCATGATTGAAGGATTGCATACATAGTGGCGATACAAGCACAGGAAACTGGTGGACAGACAATAACGACTTCAAATGGACTTCTTCATCTCTTCCGTCGGGAACTTCTTAAATGCATCGCGCAACTTGTCCATCGGCAAGGTAAGGAAGCCGGCCAACGTCTCGAGCGGCGGCGCATTTGGCGCAGAAGGGTGCGCGCTGTAAGTGTGCTCAGTTATGCGTCATATGACAGATAATGTCATAGCAAGCACGTACTAGGTCGGCACGAACATTTTCGTGCGCTGGAACTCCTTCGCGATTGATGCGCTCTTACCCTCGGGCAGAGCAGCCTCGAGCTGCGGCAGATCGTGCGTCTCCTCTGACTCCATATGCGGGCGCAGGTTCTCCATGATACTGTCAAGTGTGGTATTGTGCTCGTCCGTGCCGGCGGCAAGACTCTCGAGGTGAGACAGAAGCTTCTTGACGTCCAAGTGCTCTGCGCGGTCCTCGTCAGCGAGCTTCTTGCCGGTGGCGCCGAGGTATTGCTCCAACAACGGGTACACGACGATCTCCTCGCCGACGGAGTGCCGGGCAAGCTCCCAGCGAAGCTGGTTGGACCAGCGCGCCTTGGTGTCTGCGTCCGTTGCCTGCTTGTATTTGTCGTAGTAATCCTTGATCTGATCATCTTGTGAGCGAGAGATTCCATGCCACATTCAAAGTTCAAAGGCGTACCTCCTGGTGATCGTTCGCGATGGCGTCGGTGAGAGGTCCACGGCTCATGGCGTATGTTCGGACTGTTAAAGCAATTGCGCGAGTGGCTAGGGCTGCGAGAATAGGGCTGCGGAGAGCACAAGAGGACGAGAGTGCAGTTCTGGAGAACATGGTAGAGGTGGACATTCGTTCGTTCTTTTGTACGTCCTCGCATTATAAGAGTAAGAGTTTTGCATCATACTCGAGCGCCGTCGACACGTCTTACCATGACGCTCTCATGAGCAAATGGTGTGCGGATAGCGAAGGGCGCTCGATGTGATACCACCAATGGCCTATCGGGAGGCTTGAGTTTGGCCATGACGATACTTGTTAACTACTACAGCGTCAGAACTTCGCAATGGTCGGGCTTGCATCGTGGCTTAGTTACAATAAGAGTTGACCATGCACATTGCCATCCAGACTCCAAGCTCCAAGGCCTTGCATGTCCACATGATTCGGTTTGAGCGCCATGCTCAGCCACTGGTCGTGTATCGTGATATGTGGAGAGGATTCATGCTGTCGGTGGGCGCACGCGGCAACGTCGTCGTGCGTCTCTACAAAGGCTACCTGATCGGTTTGCAGTTTCTGAGTGAGGCCTTCATAGCGGGACCTGTCATCAGTGGGACACCCGAAGGTCTTTGCAGGCTCGCACGCAATGCAATTCGCACAAGACGCAAATCGTTTATGACACGAACGATCGCGCTGAGTATCGGGCATTGGGGAACAGGGAAAGCCTGCGGGGCAGTGCATGGAACTTTTTGTACTTTTGTAACCATACTTGCATTGCCTGAAGAGAGTCTTAGAGAGACGAGGGTCGTAATCAAGGTCGGTATCAGAGCGCACGGTTATCTTATCTCCGGTATACCCGAGTTTGTGTACTTCGGGTCCGTGTCCGGCGGCGAGCAGTCTGGGAGATTATATCGGGGCGATACCCATCAATATAATGCGATACCGCCGCTAGTGGGCCAAGATAGGTTGCTTTAAAACTACACAGAGACGGAGGGGATAGGTAGAACGATCTGGAGAGACGCTGATGGTGGTGGGAGCAGAAGAGAGAAGAAGATGCAAACAAACGCTAGCGGCATGTATTGATCGCACACGTGTGACCGACGGTCGGAGGCATTGTTCCCTTCCGAGTCGTGCGACGGCGAGCACTCTGCTCTCGACAGCGACGTGGGCACCTGTCTGGCAGCGCGTCGACTACACCCTCGTTTGTTCCAGTCACTCTTTTGATTTCCCAACATGCGATCCACCCTCCTCGCCGCCCTCGCCAGCGCCCTCGCCGTCGACGCTCTCAAGGTTCCTATGCGGAAACTGTCCAGGCCTCCTACCTCAAGAAAGCGCACGCTATCTTCAAGAGCGGCCGCCGCTGACACCCTTGACCTCTCGTGCGTGGACTCGATAACTACGAACATATGCAGTGCTCTGACAACTTACCAGAACCTATAATGACATGCTTTATATCGCGAATGTGCGTCCACTAATCCTGGACCATGCATCGTGTTCTTGACTTATAATTCTTAGGTTACGCTGGGCGGTCAAGGTGAGCTACTTACTTGGAAAGCTCTCGACTCAAACTCTCACAACGCCGCAGAATATCTCGTCCAGCTCGACACCGGCTCTTCGGATCTTTGGGTGAAAGGCAGCTCGTTCCCCATCTTGAACTCTACGACCACAGTGCGTGAAAGAACATCTCTTGGCACGACGTATGCTCATAACTCCCTTCACTAGACTCTAGCACATAACTTGACCGTGAGTCCCCCGACTGCCCTCGTCGCGTCCGTGATCCTTAAATCCGCAGTACGGCGCCGGCTGGGCGTACGGCAATGTTTCTTATGCGGCCGCAACCTTTGCAGAGTATGCGACATGTCATTGTCGCCTGTATCACCCTCATGAAAACTCCCTTCTAGTATCACCATACCCACGCAAGCGTTTCTGGACGTCGTATCCGCCCAGAACGCCGTCCTCGACTATGGCACATCAGGCGTTATGGGCCTAGGCTTCGACTCGCTCTCCACCATTGATGCTGTTGTCAATGCGACCGACTCCGCGAAGGGTCGAAGTTTGCTCTACAACTTGTTCTACGATAACCCCGAAACAGCCAATTTCATCGCGTTCTCCCTACAACGCCAGTCGGACACCGATGCTGATAGCGTCGAGGGCACATTCTCCATCGGCGAGCTTGAGGACAAGTATGCCTCCATCAACACTACCACCGGCATCCCGACATTCCCAGAAACTGCACCCAAGCGTTGGAACGTACTACTCGACGCGTTGCTTGTCGGCGACGAGAGTGTCGCCGTTTCCAGCTCAGTTGACGGCGCGCCTTCTAACAAGGCAGTCGTTCTGCTCGATACCGGCAGTTCTTTCACGTGCGCAGCCATCTTTCTCACCATTGATATTGCCTCATGTTCTTTCGCAGCTACGCACCCTCTGCGATTGTTAATGCAATCTACGGCGGGATCTCGGGCGCATCCTACTCAGCGAGCGATGGGTTATGGAAGGTCCCTTGTACAGCTGAGGTCGACATGGCGCTACAGTTCAAGTAGGCATTGTACGCTTGAGTCTTGCCTGGCGCTCACCTTGGGTTTAGCGGCATGGTCTTCCCCCTTCATCCTCTGGATGTCGTTATCAAGAGCGGCACTGGCGTCGACGTATGTGTAGGCACGTTCATCCCGCAAGATACGTCGTCTATCGGATCCGGCGTCGTGTGAGTACGCAATACCCATATCAGCCATTTCATGCTCAACCATACATAGTGACTGGATCGCTGGGGACAACTTCCTTCGCTCGGTGTATTCTGTTTACGACTTCGGTGACTTCGACGAGCAGGGCGAGATGGGCAACCCCTATGTCCAGCTTCTTTCTCTCATCGACCCCGACGAAGCCTCGTCCGACTTTGCCAAAGAACGTGGCACCAACGCCCGCTCGGGTATAACCTACAACGCCGCAAAGACATCCTCATCCGGGACTACTGTCTCTGTGTCCAGCGACCTGCAAAGTACGCTGGATAAGATCAACATGTACCTGCCGGCCGTGCTCGCCATCATGGCTTTCAACGCACTCGCGCTGCTGGTCATCCTCGTCGGTGGCGGCGTTTGGCTATGCCGCCGACGCAAACTCCAGCGCGAGCCCGGTGCACGCCAGCGTAAGAACAAGGGCCGCATGACCCCAGTGCCGCTCGAGTCTTTCGGCGGCCCGAGCGGGAGTAGGAATGACCCCATGAGCTACGCGGAGACAAGCTATATGCGCGACAGCTATATGGACCATTCTATGCAGTCGCCTCTCAAGAACCATGTTTACCAGCCCGTTTCCATGGCCCTCACTGAGGATACCTTCGTGCCGCCATCACCCGCCTTTGGCAAGGGCGACCGGCCCAAATCCGTTGCTTGAGCTCGGGCCTGTCGAGCTCGTAGCTGTCATCGTTGATCCGGATGAGGGACGGACTGTTCTCAGATATCGTTCCCCACTGCCCGGACTCTTGCACGTCTTACCGCTGTCGTTTCTTGTATATGTGTATCCTGGATAGTTACCCCTCACTCCTCACTGCGTCCCCTCGCTCCACATTCTCTCGCCTTCACTCCGCTCTTCTTTGAATTGATGGACACATTATGGATTAACGGGCTTCACTGGGGGAAGGCCGCGCGGTATACCCTACATGTAATGTATTACACAACGCCTTCGTTCCCGGTCATCATCGGATTGACGAGCCAGCAGCTTGAGCAAACATATCCGTCTCGGAGATATCCAGCTTCGCCATATCCTCCGTAAGTTCCAACGCATCGACCTCCAAGCTGGTGTCGGTTGCAGCACCTGGCGCGAACGGATCATCGGACACAGGGGTTGTGAGCCCTTTAAGAGACTGCTGCCCACTGGCGTACGCGTCCACTCTCGTTCGTAATCTCATGTACCATGATGGTGTAGAGCTGTTGTCACAGCGCTCCGCCAGCTGCACCAACGTCTGTGCGAATGCCGCCTTGAATTCACCCTTAAGCGGCTGGCCAGACACGACATCCTGAATGAGATGGCCGGCCTGCTTCTCCAGGATCGCTATGGCGAGTCGAGCATCAGACGCATTCCCATACAGAGCGCAGTGCGCGAAGTAGGACCAAGACGTCGTCGTGACCGTTTTGGCATGATGCACCTGCCTGACAGTCGCGAGTTCGCTAGGACGTACGCGCAGGATGGCGCTGAGCGCACTCTTTGCCGCACTAAAGTCTTCGCACTCAAGACAGTGCTTTAAGATCCCTTGCACTGTGAAAGTCGCTTTGTCAAGCTGGTGAGGGCTCCGCGTTGCGATGATATGCACGAGGTCGACAAGCATCTTGGCGTTATCGCGTCGGCCCGCTTCGCGCGCCGCGGATAATATGCGGTGCACCAAGGACATGCTCAGCGTCTCCTGCAAGTCGTTGCGTCGAGGAACCAGCTTCGCAAAGTCAAGGACAAAGTCGGAACGACCAAGCAAGCCGGCTGTGCTGAGGACATTGGCGATTATCGAGTGGGGCATCGCGATTCCCTTCGTTGACGACGGTGACGCTTTGCCTTGGGGATGTAACGCGAAAGTATCGCGTACGATTTCAAATGCATAGCTGTGGTCGGCGATAGAAGGCGACTGCGTCAATCCCTGGAAGACTAGATCCGTAAGAAACCCGTAGGTTCTCGCATCGCTGGCAGGATCCTTCGCCCACATGCCCTGCACTTCAGTCCAGCGTTCGCGCACGCGTACGACGAGCTCAGCAGGTGGCAGTTCCTGCCGAAGCAAGTCGCGCAAGTATGGCACATACATGCGTGCATCGCGAGCCAGCGGTCCGTGAAGCGGTAATCGTTCGAAAGCCTCCTGCAGCTCTGCAGACTCGTGCGCATTACAGCAAACGTCGAGGTACTGACTCACGGCCGCCCGAACGGCGTAAGGAGTGTTGCCCTCATCAAGCGCTTCCGGGACGGCCTCAATGTAGTCCATGAAGCTCCGATAGACACTGTGAAGATTCTGGAGCTGGTTGGCGAATCCCTCCCAGGAGGGTATGCGGTGGTAGCCAGACAGCATAGTCGTATAAGTTCGTACGTTTGGCCTGAAGCCGCGACGTTTCATCTACACGTTGTCAAGATTATATTTTGAGGGGCAAGATGTGGTAGACGTACGTCTGTGTACAGCGAGAATGCAAGCTTGAGCTTCCCCGCATCAAAGGCCGCCTTGATCACAGCATTCCAGACGCTGACATTTTGGGCCGCCAGCGGCATCGACTTGAGCATGTCGACCGCTGCATCGAGTTCGCCCTTGTCGGTGAGCGCGCGCAGACGCTTGCTCAGGTCGTATGGTTGCAGCTTTCCGTAGTACGGAGATTTGGGTAGAACATTCGATGGCACTGCCGCCTTGGCTTTGACCACTCTTTTTCTGCGAGAAGGCGGCACAGAAGGCGCAGTAGGTACAGCAGCGACAGTATGCGCTAGGCGCGTAGGTTGAGTGAGATAAGCGCAAATTTGTCTCTTGCAGACTGCCTGCGAGAGCGAAGGGCGAAGTGATGTCAAGGAGGCCATCGTGGACGCAGCTGCCAGCTGCCAACGCGCTGCGACTCGGACGCGTCGCGCGCAGCTCACGAGATTTCCTTATAACCGCCATGGTCGCGCACGGTGAATCTCAGGCGCTGCCTCCCATTCTGGCATGCCAGGATCAAATAATTGGGCTGCATCCGTGAAGAACTAGGTGCATCGGACTTGATATCTGTTCGGTGGACTTATGAACCTGTCCACCGCTGTCGAGTTGCGTTCGTCTTGCGTATTATAATCGGCTGAAGGTACGCCACCGATCAAAACATATGACACCCAGTGATATTGTACTGAACAGCGTGCAGCATAGATACAGAGCACTGTCACCGTACATGAACAGGACGCCGTTATTCATTTTGCCTTCTCCCTTAGTTCACGCCTGTGCGTCCGGTTTCTTGAAATGCTATGACAGTGTTTCGTCAGTAAGAGGATATTTTGGGGAGGCTAGGCTCACGTTGAGATTTTCCGCATGATAAGCGTTGATTTTCTGCACCGTGCACGCGTACCCACCGCTATGTGAGGGCATGATGAATTCTACCCCGTAAGTGTCGTATTCTGGACGCTCACCTGCATGCCTCTAACCTTTCAACATCCCTTCCGTTATTCTTCAGATGCTCAATCCACCAAGCCATAGCGTATCTGCTGAGGAGATCCTTGATGCAGGTTCGACACAGCCATGTGCCAGGTGTAACCCCTTGTCCGCTGAAGGAGAGCATATCCTGCATAGCTTGCGCTCGATCAAACAAAGTTCCCTCGAAATATCTCGTGATAATTGGTTCCTCGTATCTGTTTTTCAGAAGATTGCCCGGGAAAGAGGCACTGGCGATCTCCCTCAATGGTATGTCGCCGTTCAGCATTCGCCAATCTGCAGGGCGCTATGAGACGGAGGCATTTAAGCCTTATGGGAGGAGCGAGCTTACTTCTTGCATCGTATAACTCGGGATCGTGAGTGGTCTGCTGGTACACCACCGAGCATCTGGAGCCTGACAGAGTTCAGTCTGAATGACGAACTAGCGAAGCTCGACCTACAAGCATCCTCAAACATTCGCGATGTCTGATTCAGAAACCCCAGCGCGTTCGAAGCCGGCAGTTGAGCCCCCAAATTTACCGCGTTATCAGCGAAAAGTCGGTTGAATGCCTCGCGAAGTGCGTATATGGGTGAGTGTCCATAAGGCGTGTAGGGTGTGTATGCCCGTTGGCCGGCATACTTCACCACATGCGCAAACATGGTGAAGCTGAAGCTAAGGCGAGGGAAGATAAACAGTACTGTTTAGCCGCACGACATCCGCTCAGCTCTAGGTGAGCTTAAAACATAGACTCCCACTCACTGTCTGCGTGAGAAATACTGTTGCAGCAGCAAACACCTATCCACGACGTGACGTCTTTCGTGATAAACATGAATGCATTGACCATGTCCCGGCGCGCGTCCTCGTCTGGAAGAAGCGCGAACGTGAACGTGCGTTGTCGAGCGTGCAGTGCTTCCCGGGTCCTCATCTCCGCAGATGTGAGCGGTGGTACAGGTAGCTCGCTCCATCGCGGCGCAAAGCAGTCGATGATAAGCCAGAGAGCGTACAACGCTCGGATCAAGCGCTGTGACTCAGCTGCCTCAAGCCGCGATGTCGAGGAAGTGCGATCTTTGTATCTGACATCGACTGGGTAAGTGCATTGCCCTTTCCAGACATGCGATGATCACTAACTTCTGACTGAAGAAGTTCTCGAGTTGACGGACCGCCCATGCATTCCTACACAGTAACCGTATCTCTGCTTGCCCAATCGATATCTCTGGCGCACGATTCAGCTCTGGCACTGGCGCGTAATTTCCCGGGTGCTCTTCAGAAAACACCTGCTCTTGTATAAGCCTTAGCACGATGTTGATCTCGCTGCCGAACTGATTGTGGGCCACGGCCTTTGCGATGCCTCGCGCATGCGCCTGGTAGGCGCCGTAGACGCGTTTGGAAAGCCGTATTGCTTTCATAAGCGCGAACAGATCGGGCAACTCTGCTAATATGTAGCCGAGTATGTCTTGAGGGAGGTCGCGGTCCATGGCTGCGCGATGGTGGGTAGGAGACAAGGTTGTAAGCGGCCTATCCTTGTGGCTTGTGGCGTAGTTATATTTGCGTTTGCACTCCACTACGTCGCTGCAAAGTTTATCCTCCGCTAGGCTGCTACTACTTCCTATGCAGCCCAATTGGATAACGGATTTGATGAAGCACCTTCCGTTCAGCTTCCTTCCCACACTTTGGAAGACTGGATTCTTCCTTGAGGCAGCTTCAAGCTTCAAGTACGTTACATTACCGTTCGTTACCGCGTCACTTCCTGCATCAATCCAGCGCAGCCCTTTATCTATGCTCGGGTCTTGAAGCAAGATGCATGATGCATGAATGTCGTACGTTGGAATTGTTGGCACGACGCACGCCAGTCTGCCCTTGGTAACCCATGCAACTGGAGTGTAATCGAATACTCATACTCATGCATTTAGGAAGGAGATAACACCACTGTGCTGGCCGGCCTCTCGGCTAGAGATTACAGAGTCTCGGTCTTTTCGAGGCCGTGCACGAGCGCCCACATCGACAGACGAGGGCACTGCCGCCGCCTGATCTGACGTAAAGGCGCTCAGACTTTATGGCCACATTGGGCCTGCGACACAGTTGAGAGGCACGAATATGTATGTCAGGCTGGCACTCCACTGACGAACCGACTTCTAGTGACGATCACGGTCATGTCATTGCCATCTTAACATGTTATCCTGCCAGGGCAGTATTCAAGTACATACGGTATACGGTACATGCTGGGCCCTGAGGCCTGACAAACGTTTCATCTATCGCCCGGCGCTCTCTCATTGTCTTGCGATTATCATTGGCGAAGTGTTAAGACCGCGACATCACTCATATGTACGTACTACTAGTAGGGGCTTGCAGCCCATTCGCGATCGACAGTCGAGGTTCTCGATAGACCTCGATAGACCATTCAGCGCTCAGCAGGGATAAGCTGTGCAACGTCCATGTGAGCGCTTCGATGGCTCATCTTCGGGCACACATGCTCCTTCCATCACTGGACGGTATATGCCTCTGACTGCCTTGTGCATCATGCTCAGATGCCGAGAGTAGCATACAGTCGTTGTCCCGGCCACGCCAGACCCTGCGCACATAAAGCTCGCGCGCGACCAGCTGCGACCAGGCCGAGTCCGCGCTCCCTAGCTCCTAGCCGAGGAATTCGCTTTTACACCATGTTGGCCTTCGTCGCGCTTTGCACCTACGCTGCGTCCGTCGCCGCTGTTCCTGCGTGGCAGACGTTTAGCTCGCGGTCATCAATAGGCTCGCTCGTCCGGGACGCAAACGCTCTCGAGGCCGTCGGGCTACCATTCAACAAGCGCTTCTTTTTGACGATGGACGGTGCACCAGGTGCATCGCCTCATACTTTCTCTACTTCTTTCATTTAACAGTGCTGCCTAGGCGAACCGAGCAATTCAACCATCACGGAAGCGACGCTGGAGCAGCAACCACCGCTTTACTTCTTGAGTAACGACAAGCTCTATCAATTCACGAACGAGTCGTACATCTTACCCGTGAGCGTGCTTAACTCGACGGAGTCGGAGGAAGACCCGATGCCATACAAGCTCGTCATCGGGTCAGAACGCGAGGCCGTGCAGGGTATAACATGGCAATGGCGTGGGCCGAACCTCCACGCCGACTATCCCGCGACGAACCGGTCCAATCTCGGTATCTTCTACACCTGCAAGAACAAGCATGGGCGGTACGGAACATACTTGCACTTGGATGACGGATCGTGAGTAACGGCTACTCGTTCTCGAACCCAATATATCTCCTTAACTCGAACGTTTGTAGGCAACTGAACGTGAAATACCCGAGAAGAACGCCGACACCGCACGGATGCTACCTCGTCAAGCTCCTCGACTACAAGTCGGTCTCCGATGAGGAGGAAGAGAAGAAGCAGCAGGCCGTTCTTGCTAGTTGGTGGTAGCGACGCGATCGTGCCGCTGTCTTTGGGTCTGAATCCACTGCATCGATTCATTCTTTTTGACTTTCACCGCACACGCATTTTGTATTTGTATCACGCTCAACGGCCCGGTGTATGTTAAGAAGCTATTCGTAGCTCCGTGTCTTAGTAGAATCACAGACAGTCGCTGTGGGATGATGATAGTTGTTTAGAGGGCGGCCACGCGCGCGGGTCACCGCCTCTTCACGACTCCCGTCTTCGTAGATGAAGCTTCATATGATTTCAATAGTACCTAGATATGTATCTCGAGACAGTGTCTGTACGTCTCGTAGCGAGTATAACATAATCACTGAATAGATCGTTAAAGCATAAGGCTCAGATGGCACGGCCAATGCTATCCAGAAACCTATTGACGTACAGAGACATCATGGCATCGAGGAATAGAACCTCGCTATGAAACGCGTAGTTAAAGGTCGCATAGGTGACCACACCCTCGGGTGAGGCAAGCGGGCCGTGGAAATCGAAATGGCCGACCTGTAAGCCAGTTCGCTCGTCGAGAAGCTAATGATCCGTCACTGACGCTCAAAACCCGTAGAGTTTGATACGCACATTATATGAATGGGTAGCACCGTCGCCGAAAGGCAGTCGAACCCATAGAAAGCTACATTCGGACTCGTCTTCGCTCTTTGACACAAAGGCGCGCGTTCTACGATACAGAGCATGTGAGTAACGTCTCGTACACCCAGCAGGAGGCTACGAGTACCCCGGGGGCCTACGCGCGATGTTTGCCAGCTCACCCATGGGTAGCTCACGTTCATCGCGAGTCAACGAGACCCTGATGCCAAGCTCTGTACCAGACCAGCGTAGCTCTGCAACACGTTCCCTGTCTGCCGTCGCGTTCGGAGCACGTTTGAACTGAAATGAGGGTTACGTCGGGGTGGGAGCTCTTCAACATAAGACATACCGTAGTCACAGAATTTGAGTCGGTAGTGTATGTCATATAGACTGCGTTGCCCATCGGGTCCTCGCCCACGATGAATGTCTCTTGAGGATGGACGAGCTCTCCACCAAAATGTACCGCACGATGTTCTGCCATTCGCACAGAAGTGACTGGAGCAAGAGAAGGAGATTATCGAGGGCAGACGATACAAAGCAATCTGCGAACCAAACGCAGCCTGAACTGGATGCGCTGGCCGAAGCATCAAGACTTCGTGCTTTATATGAGCGGCGCACTGCATGTTATCTTTGAGTACAGCTCAACAGGACCCGGAATCGGCGGCACGAGAGCCCAGCCCGGGTGCAGCGGCTTTCTTCTCTTTGAATTCGCAAGCGCATACCAGCTTATACACATGACTGTACATCGCCCCGACATAGTCGGTGGCTGGGAAGTGCAAGGAGGCGCAGCACTTTGAGTCCGAGCTGGCCGAACATTGACTAACGCAGTGCGGAAATACCAACCTGCCTCGGCGGCGACGGCCACTGTAAAGCCCACTAGCTGGCTTCGGTACGCGCAAGCGTGCGCACCCGGACAGGCCCCTAAAACCGTGAAGTCGAGGAGCCGTTGATAACACTTCCGTTCGCAGCCGATTCGGATGCGGGGAAGTGGAAAGTGGAGACAGAGATGCAGCCCGTCCTCCTAATGGGGGTGGAAATCGTGATGATTGTGTGGTCTCGCGCTGAATCCAATCTCATGTTCGGGAGAACCATCTTCCCCCCAACCACGGACGGGTCGAATGACGTAGCGAATATACAACCTCGCTGACTTGTGTAGATGGAGTAGACGGCAACTCCAGAGTGTTCCTTCAATTTAGTGGAAATCTAAATGCAAAGGCGACGTCCGAGTTCCGCGGCGGGGCTTGTCATCTGTGCACGGTAGGCGCTATTTTGCAGTCATACTATGGAGCACGCGCGGGATACCAGAGAACCCAAGATGTCCAACTCAATCGATTATCCGTGGAAATAGTGCGGGGTGTGGACATGCACAGGGCACCACAAGCTATCACAAGGCCAACGGGTGGTGCAAGAAGTTCAACATGCCATGGCCAGATCGAGACGCCTCAGGCAGGGAACTCTTGCGTAAAACCTTCCTGACTGATAAGAGCACGAGCGCAAGCCGAGATGGTGGTTGATGTTAACCTTTCCGTGCTCACGCGTCCGTGCATGGACTTTTCGGGGGATGCCGACTCATTCTTCTAGATGCGGAGGATCCAGGCAGGTGGCGGATGCAGTGTGCATACAGCGTGACTTTTACCTTGTACATATTTCTGTAAAGCCGCACAGGAGCTATGTGCTCATGGGCCGCGATTTTGTTCGGAGAACATTCGATCGTGGGAATCGCCCGTCGCCCAGTGCCCGAGGCATGCCCGAGGGTGTCTGCCTTTCTATCGAATACGAGGTTCCCAGAGGTAGCTTATGCCGCGCACGGATGTACACGGATACTACTGTAGCTTGCACGATTAGACAAAGCTTGAAGCACACTATAACTTATATCCAATTTCTCTCCAGCCATACTTTTACACACAGATCTATCTAAACCGTCTTCTTCTGGCTAAGGTTGAAGTTCATCCTGCGCGCAACGAAGCCGAAAGCGAAGAGCACGAAGAACGCGCTCGCAACGGTGCGCACTTTCTGTATGTGTGCAGATGATGGCACCTTGTACTTCACCTGTTCAATACGTCGGTACCGAGTATGGCAGTAGAGGTTAAGGGGAGAAGCGTACATAGAAAAGTTTGGTATGCCTGTCCGTCAGGTCGGAGTATTGAAGCGTGATCGACGGGCGACCGACGGTGTCGAGGTACGTAATGTGCGTGCTGAAGCTGGCTCCCTTGGGCTGGTATGGCGGCCAGAATTCAACATCCCTAAAGCGCGGTCAGTCATGATAATACATTTTTAATAATATCTACTCACGTCGCGCCTTCCGGAAGAGTGACCGTAAAGTTCACCGCCTTTACAGCGCTACCAGTAATGGGCGTGAGCAGCGGCACGCCCACAAAGTACGTGCCGTTCGCAGGGTCGTAAGCCGCGACGTCCGCAAGCGGCTGGTCCCAACCAAGAGTATGGAAGTAGTTCCAACCGCCCATCACCGGGAATCGAGGTCGAACCTCGAGGTAAGACTGCTGGCGCGCGACAGAGCCTTTGGCCACAGACGGCGCAGAGCGGAAGCGCGAGGTGCTGACGTTACCGTTGAGGTCCGTGAAGTACACGTCGCGCGCGCCGGCGGGGAGGCTGAGCGCGTACGCGGGGAGAACGTGCGGCGGCAATTCGTTGCGGAACATTCCCATCTGGTGTTGAACGCGCGAGAATTGGCCCTTGAGTTCGGGCCCGGCGTTACGCAGCTGGATCTCGTCCTGGATGTTCACATTGGCGCCCCAATGGCTGATCTCGACGTTGCGTTCCAGCGTTGTGATCTCGACGACGGGGAAGTCATAATGGTACTGCACGGAGATGGGCTGTTGGTGCTCTTCGGTCCATGCGATAGAGGAAGGCGGAATGTTGACGTAGGGTCCGTATGTGATTGTGGCGCCAGACTTGGTAACAACGTTGTCCGTCTGATACTCTGTGGGGATATTGTCCGGCTTTGCATACTTCTCGATGCGAGGTGTGGGTGCACTGCCATGGCATAAGCGCCTCTTGAATGATATATCACAAAACAACATACCGAACTTTGGTTCGTTGGGTGTGGGTATGGTACGGCGAGGTTATGAAGAGATCACCCTCGAACTTCATTAGCTGAGGGTCCGTTTGCGAGGCAGACGCGGGCCATGGGTATGTGGCCCTTGAGAGAATGCGCTCGACGACAAGGTCGACGGTCGAGTTGACCTCCAAGCCGGTAGGCAACACAACAGCATAGCCAGTGAATCCACTGCAGATTATGTCAGCGCCTAGGCCTTGAAGAACGCGGAGAGAGCAGCACGCACGCCTGAACGCCTTTGTGGATGACTTGAAGCGTGTCGCTCTTCCCCTTGAGCCTTGCCTCAATAAGACTCGTGCGCTTTCCCTCGCGCTTGCTCATAGTGACGAGATACGCATTCTGGTTCTCCTCCAGCACCTTGACCGCATACGTCGTCGTCACAAGCGTGAGCGCGCCTGCGGGCTCGATGGTACGGACAATAGCCGTGTTTTCAAACTGAGCACAGACATGGGCGACAAGCCCGAGCAGAGCGAGCGGGAGGTGGCGCCAGTGCATGGCGGAGTAGAGCAACTTGTGCTTTCCCGCAGCAGCTCAATGATCAGACGCGTCGGTGACACGTCGCGCGTTTCGATATAAATACACGTGCGCAGGTGTGGACCCGATTATTATATGCGAGGCTGCTATCATACTGTATAGTGTGTAACGTACGTATGCAGGTGCTTACCATGCCCACATAGGCGGAGGGTTGCGCAAAGGAACGTCCTCGCGAACATAGCCAGCAGACGCGATCTTGCTCAGTCTGCGTTCGCGCAGCTCCTTGATGAGCTCCTCGCGCGTCTTGCCCTCCTTCAACACGACATGCATACGAGCGGCCGGTCGCTTGCCGATACTCCAGCGCGAGCGACTCCTGTACCGCCTATATCTGCTCAGAATGGGGCCCTTGTTTACCCAGGCCTCAGCTAAAGGTTTGGTAAGTCAGTTTTGGTGTGGCAACTTTATCGGCGAATGTACTCACAGACGAGCAGGCGTTCGGGGTCCAGACCCTTCATAGTAGCATGCTGCTTGGCAGTCGCGAGCATGCTCTTGATACGCTTGCTGTTCCGCTTCTCGCTGAACTGCATCTGCACGATAGCCAGGTCGATGGGCTTGCCAGCGATCTGGTTACCGAGCTTGTTAAGCTTGCGGTGCGAGTGCTTGAAGTTGGTGGTCGAGTATTTGTGCTTAAAATACAACGACGTCAGCACAACTTATAAGCATACAAATATGGACGTGAGCGTACAGAACCGTCAGAAGGTCCCTCCTTAGCCTTCTTTGCAGCCTTCGCGTCCGTAGCGCTCTTTGCAACAGCAGGCGCCTTGGACTTCTTGACGGGCTCAACGAGAGCTGGGTCCAACAGTCCTCCAGTGCCCTTCTGCGCCTGCTTGCGCCGTGCCGCCTCTTTTTCCTCCTCGGACTGCTTCTTGCGCACGTTCGGTGAGAAGGCTTCACCAATCCAGCCTAGCGGCCCTGCAGCACTAAAGCTATTCTCAGAAACACGTAGGAGGATACATTTCAGATATAATACGCACTACTGTCGGCGCGCTTCGACAAAGACGCGTGACGAGGAGGCGAAAGCGGGAGAAGCGCGACAGCGCAACGAGCTCGCTATGACATTTGTTTAAGATAGAGTGGATTATTTGTGAGCAGTAGAAACACACCGTTTCGCAAGCCGACGCGGGCGACGGACTGCATGCTGTGGAAGGTTGCTGGTGGTAAGCAGTCAAGCGCGTGTGCTCGCGTCGAAAGCAAAGCCGCGACGCGCGCTTGACAGGGACACGTCTCTTTCCTTTCGCCACCCACCACGCCCGTCTCATCCTCTCGGCGCCATGTTCTACGGGCTGGGCACCCTCATATATTTCAGCGCGCTGTTGGTCAACGCGATAGCCATTCTCAGTGAGGAACGATTTCTCGCACGGAGTGAGTTTACTTGTCCCTATTTGAAGTGTACGAATGCTCATGCTGCATATGTAGTCGGTTGGACCGCAGGACCTCAGTTGCAGACAAACGCTGGCTTTGGCAACGACGTGTACGACCAGCAGGACATCGGCATCAAGGCTCGCTTGATCAACCTCATCGCTGCTGTGCGAACACTGCTACGGAGTGCGTACTCGTTTTGATCATCTTCCATGCGCACTGTGATTCTAATCATCAAACTACAGTACCGCTCATTGCTATTAACATTGCCATAATCCTATATGAGCTCCCATTCGGCAGTTGAGAACACAGTTGGTACATATGGAATCTGGTCAGTATGCGTCACGACATACATCCCTCTGCGGCGTTGCTCAGATGATAGTGAAGCCCGAATTCAACTCGCGGTACGCAGCCTCGATCTGGCGCACGAAGTCCTGTGGCGCGTGGCCGTTCTACAGGCGTTGAATGTTACAACAAGTTCGGGCACACATCTAGGACCGTGGACGAACCTCGCATTCCCTCCATTCGCCATCGCGAACACATACCTTCTCCCCGTTGATGAGCATCGTGCAGCTATTCCTGTATTTCTATCAGAATATAGTCGGATTATTTCAAACGGATTATCATACACGATACCCAGCGACTCAGTGACCTGCACGCTCTCCTTCAACAGGTTGATCCCCTCCTCACCCGTCCCGCTTCCATCCAAGCCCGCACATTGCCCCACATCGCTCGTCTCCCAATCAATCCCAGACGTTCGAGCGCACTTGAGCGCAACATCTGCGTTCCCGACCTTGTCCTTCCCCTGGTAGTTCTGGCACATCACGTACGACCACCACGTCTTGAGCGGGCGATACTTGGACACACATAGCTGCTGCACGTTGCCCGCGCACTCGGTCGGCCCGTGCTTGCATGTCACGCCGAAAGTGGGCTCGGACTCGTTCAATCTATATATATGAAAGCAGAAGTTAAGGGTACGCCTGGGAAAGTGGAGGGAACGGCACACACCGGCCGACGTATGTGAGAGCAAGGTCGATCTTGCTCTCCACCTTGGCGAGCACTTGGTTGAAGACAGACTCGCACAAGAGCGCGTCCGGGCAGCGGGACATGACGCCGAGCGTAACCGGGACTTTCACGTCCGTTGTATGAGGGAACGACCATGCTACCTGCTCTAACGGCTTGGCAAATGTCGATGCAACCACCGAAAGCCCGAGTGTGAGCGTTGAGAGTATCATGATAGTTTTCGTCGATATTAGATGGTGGAGGAGGGTTGGTAAGTGCGGTAAGACGTTGCGCACAGGCGCGCGGTGCTGACTGCCTGTCCAGGGTTGTTGAATAGCTATGGCGTCATATCGCGAGTAGACCGCGTATCGCTTCGCATGAGATCGGCATGCACATAGGGGCCATTGAACACAACGAAGAACCATAAGGGAAAGTGGTGCGCATGGTGCTCATTATGGACTATGATACAGGTAGATAAGATATGTAACAGTACTGTTCGTGCATGCTAATTCGATGGAAGCGGTAGCCGGGCCGAACATGACAGTACTATCGACGAGCCGCTGCCGCATCCCACCAGCGGCGCGCCTCAACATCCGTCAGCGGCGGCTGGAAGCCTCTACACCTGGACATGAATACTGCGCGCGTCTGTCAGATGTGATCCTGTAGTAGAGGCCGACTACTGTACGCACCGTTGTGAGATCTATTGCGTACAATCTTCTCGACCGCGAGCTCATTGTGAACTTGATTACGCTGTCATCACGGACACTAGTCAGAGGATATGTCGAGTACTCGAGCCATGGAGCACACCTTAGTCTCGTGGGCGTACATCTCTCCCCGTATCCGCCTCTGGATACGCTCGTCGGCGGCATCAGAGTAGCCTTGCTCTAGAGCTGTTCGTTTCTGTTCCACGCTCCTGTCCACGACATCGACACAGTACTCGATGATCGCCTCTCTTCGCTTCCAATTCTCTGACATAACTCATAAGTCCATAATCACCACTCGATGTATACGACACACACCAACAAGATCCCGCCACAGGTACTCGCACGCCTGAGCCTGCACAGTTCCCTTCCCAACCGTGCCCTCCCTATCCCGGTCGCGGAATTGAGCCGTCGTGCGATTCATGCGCATGGTGATTGCATCGTCGAGCTTCCGGTATTCATTCATCAGCTCTGCACGCACGCTTCAGCGGCGGTTACTCGAGTGTCGGCTGCTGCGCTAATGATGGTACGCACCCTTGAATACAGACAAATCATGGCACACCGACGCGTCTACGTGCACTATACGCGGCGCGAGCGTTGGTGCTTGCACAGCCAGGCTGCCTAGTATGGGTGACTTTGGAGCCATTATAGTCTCGTGAGAATCCAGTATCGCGAGCAAGGGAGAACGGTGGAAATGTGAATTGGCGATATGAAAGCGAGTAGTCTGAGCGAGGTGCTTGGGGCACAACGCGTGTGGCTCGCGGCTCGCCCGGCAGCTTGGTGATCGGGGAGGTCACGGTGTCACGCATCACGCCAGTTTTACAGGTTGTTCCTCACGCTTCCGCACGAACGCCCACTTCAGCTTGGCCAGGTACTCCCAGCGCTGGTGTCAGCCGATCTAGGACGTACCTCTACCTTAGGGGCTACCTCGGTTTGAATGTGGTTGTACGGTTAAAAGCTACGCAAATTGCCTCCGAGATGACAAAGAGATGAACGCATAATAAGCTTTTCATGTCTTGCGACCTTCAGCCATGAAAACCTCCCCGCGCACACCTTCTGTTGGTATCCCCGCTTCGCTGGTGTCGAAGACGTCTCAGCTTCGACTTTCAACCTCTCTTGCAATTGTCAATCGTCGATTGTGCCTCACGTTCCTCGACGACGCACTCGCCGCTTGGAAAGAATCGGCACCTACGCTCCATCATGTCGACGTGTGCCTTGAGATACGTGCCTCGAGCTCGTTACTCGATCCAGATCGGGTTCATATAGGCTTTATCTGCTGTCAAGTCTATCCACACAGTACCCCACCGTTGCGGTGACACTTTTCCGCTCATGCATGCGCTCACTGATCCGCCGCTCCCACCGCTCCGAAGACGCTCTCTCATATACGCGCGGTCTGTGCGATAGCAGGAACTCTTTTCTGCAGTCGACTTTGACGATCATCAGAACTATTTTGAATGCAGCGAATATGTATGCTGTCCCGTCAGGCCCTGCTTACACCCACTTCTCTGCGGGGATTGCCTCGTCTGTCCAGTCTGGGCCTGTCGTCGTTCCGCCCATCATGCCTCCCGCTTCTATCCAGGGCATAGCCCATATCGGACATCGATATCAGCAGCCGCGCCCCCATCCAGCATACGCGCTGCAGCAAGTCCCCCAGCTAGACCCGGCTCCCTCGCAGCCGTACAGGCGGTCCCTCGATGTACCACCTCATGCAACGCCGACGCCGTATCACCCTCTACAGGCGAAATCTCATGCGGCAACATTCGATCGACGCGGCGGGCACGAACGACACCATGACGCGCGGGTAGTACCCGTATCTGAGGCCTCGCACGTTGCTACGGATGGCTCGCCTTCCGGTCGCAGCCGTAGCAAAAGCCTCTCCTCACTACGCACGCGCGATGTCCGTCCACATCGACATGAGTATCATCGCCAGGAGGCGGCTCGTCACCAGAACAAACCTCTAAAACCTGGCTATCAACCTCCGTCAACTCAAAGTGATAAGCGCGCGACCCATGATCACAGTGACCACTGGCACGCACATGGCCATCGACCCCATAGCCATACCAACCCTACCCAGCCCAGCCATGACCACGGTCACGCTCCCTCACAGCATCAACATCATCGTCTCGACGACGCCCCCGATTCAGGCAGACTGGGTGCATCCTACAAGCCGACGCCTCCGCCATCGGATGACTCCTCGTCGCGCGGCCGCTCAAGCATTGACATCGAGGAGCCGCATCCCCGCTCTCTGAGTGTTCCCCAGCATCGCTCGCTGCGCCCTGGTCGTTCAGCGATGAAGCATGATTATAATCGGGGTAGGAGAGGGAGCAGCGGCTGCGTACACTTCCTTGTGGCGGATCCTGAGGGTCAAGACGCCGATCATAGTCATAAGGCGCACAGTTGGGGTCACGGTTTTGGTTGGTCGCGAACTCGATGGCCTGGCTCGAAGAAGAGGGCCAGAAGATGATGCTAGTGCGCGTGCCTCGCTTCATGACGCCCTGGACAATCGCCGTATCATCATAATAATCCTTCCTCAATGACCTGTTCAGTATAAGTTCTCTGGCCTTTCCGCTTCCATATAGATGGGGATAGGGATGGCCATTGTCTTGCAACTCTCGGAATGTCCGGCCCGCCGTCACAGCCCGCGACCACATCGCGCGCACATGTTCCGCAGCACTGACTGGAATGTATGCTTGGACAGTATGTGCCGGAAGAACGGGGGCTCCTTGATCAGTGCTCATGAGGTACTGTGGCTTGGGGCTCAGTTACGAGTCTAATGGGAGTCGATCGCGCGAGAGCACGCCGGCCGAGGCGAAGCAAGACTGAACCTGCTCTCTCCTACGCCGCAAACACGACTACAGTCAATAGGTTCAGTTCGTGGGCACTGCGGGTTCAATACATATTCAATGCTAGTGCAGTGCGGGTAATGTGGTGGTGGACCAGGTGTGGGGGTGGTCAGAATAAAGACTTCGCGACGTCGGGCCGAGACCGACGTGTGACGTTGAGTCACAATTGACAGTCTGCATCCCTATCCCTATTCCTATCCCCGTCCATATGGATAGGGACAGGCCAGTGAACTTATCCTCGACCTGTTGTACTTGTATCCAGCCTGTTCTTCAGGAACCTACCTTAGCGGCGCTTAATACGGGGTTCCGAACGTCAAAACATACCCTCCATTTATCTGTCTAGACTGCTTCCAGGGTCTGGGGCATAACTGGATGGGTTTGTCTTTCCTCACTCGGCTCAATGAGCGCCGCTGGAGGTCTGCAGAGCGATCAAAAAACAAGGGTATTGTATAAGCATCATCTTATGAGAGTACTCGCTGCTTCAGGGAAGACTTGCAGGGCAAAAATAGAGCACAAAGACTGCCAGGTAAGAACTAGATCTTGATTCCTGCTACGCTAGTAGTGGGTCTTGGTCTCGCGAATTAGACCATGCGAAATGGCTGGCGTTTTTGAACCCCTAACAATTGTGCCTGACGGCCGTCGGAATAATCGTCGGCGTTGACAAGACTGGGGTTAGGGTTGGCACCTCGCGCCGTTTCGAAATTCGAATCCTGGATCCCCTATGAGTCGTGCACAGTATATTACTCAGGACTCTGAGCTTCCTCACGTATCTAACCCTCTGACTTATCAGCTCAGATTGGTGCAGACAAGGTTCTCGCTGGAGCGCGAAGGCACATTGCTATCCTTTGGGTGCTTGCCATTGTTCACGCGGGCCACAAGTTCAAGCTTAAAGATGAGTAAAAGCTCGTGTAAGCATCCTGCACACCAGTGCGCGAGTCCGAGGGTCGAGCGCAGCGAGGCCCGAGGTGAGCGCACACCGTCGTTGACATCGTCGGGATTAATGGTCTTGCGAACGCGCTAGTTGCGCGCACGAGCACGGAAAGAAAGTTGTAAGTGCGCGGGTATCAATCACAAACTGTAGTGTGCGCTCGCAAGCCGTAGCGGGTCTTGCCGCGCGCGGCCCTATGGCACTCATTTGATGAATGTCCGCACAAAAGATGACGTCTGAAGGGTTTTGAATCTACCTATTTCGCGGCAGTCCTTATGCAGCTTAGCCCTTCACGCGCTGAAGACGGAGGGAGGTGCACAGCGCGGATCTGTACGGTTATTGTAGGCGCCAGGCGCGAGATCGAGACTACAGAGGCTGCCCGAGCGAGTAAAATGTGGCGTAGCCATGAGAACTGTAGAGCGACTTCGACACGCTTTGTCGGACAAAGATCCTCTCCCCTCGCTGCGGTCCACAACTGGGGTCAGCGGGAGCAAGGAGTTTCACCGGGCGCTGATGGCGATGGGGAGAAAGATCGTGATACGCCTGCGACTGAGTACGACGACAGGGACGCGCGGCGGAGTCGCATTTACGCTTTTGTGGCTTGGCCATTACTAGGAGGCGAGCAGGAATACATGCCACACATGCGCTTGCATGCGATGCCGGCGACCTAGACAGAATAAGATGACGAAGCATGCGGGAATCAAAGCGTGCTGCCTATGCTGGGCGTTCCAGCATTACTGCGGCAGAGAGAATCAGAGATCCAGGCAGATCTCGATAATTAAAACAACCGAAACGGGAGGGGACTTTCCAAGCAAGAGTCGGCCATCCAGAGCGAGAAATAGCTAATCAAGCTTAAAGCGAATGGAAGAC